>BQNB010040696.1:0-47230 GCA_026074375.1 Tanacetum coccineum
TTATACTTCATTTTTAAGTTTGGTATATCGGGTTTACTTCATCAAGTGGTCACATCAATAGCCGACAGAATACAAGGTTGGTAAGTTAGCCAAAGAGCATAAGGTTGAGATGTAATCAACAACACTTACAGGATATTATTGTGCTATTCCAAGATAATGGTACTTCACAGTCTTAGCAAAAAATTTAAATTTCTTCAACGACGTTTATAACTTTTCAAGATTTATGCTTTAGACGAAAACTTCTCGAGTATATGAACGTACACAACAATGATGCTTCCGAGAGTGCGAAACCATCATGGGGGGAAATGTGTACTTTGTTATTACCCGGTCAACTTCCAAGGGAAGTAGTGTATACTACTTCACTTAGTATGGTTTGTGAAGTATTCTGCATACATGAGAAGAATTGTTGTTGATCCGTTGTATGCACCCACAAACGAATATTCACCAAGACCTAATGACAAGTAGCAGTAGTATGTGGCGTGGTTTGTCCTCTACAAAATTCTGTTGTACACGTTAATGACAAATAAAAGATTGTTCAAGCTATATCAAAGTTTCAGAATCTGCTCAAGATAGGACTGCTGGTTTGAGGGGAAGCTGATTCAAAAACTTCGCCAAAAAGGAGTTTATGAAGAAAGATTTTTCAGACATGCTGCATGAATTGGGGGAAATTAATCCAACTGAGGCATACTACAATTGTTCCAGAACAAGTAAAGGCAATGAAGTTCCAAGCTCGAATACAAGTTTCAAGACCAAGAAAACTCAGAAGACATCTTCAGCTTTGGAAGCGCTTTCGAAGACTTTATTATGTTGTAATTGTACTTGATAGAAACATTGTAAGTAATTCTGTATGTCTACATATTAGGGGAAGATTGTTAGCCTTAAAATATGTCGACTTATATGGAATTACATTAGTTTGTTATAGCCGTGTCGAATAAAGTCTAGATACGTTAAGCTAAATAGGTAGGCGACACAGTCAGGCTATAAATACCCCCTCTATAGTTTCATGGAGGGGTGAGGATTCATTTGTATTATCTCTTGTTGGGGTGTGTGTATGTTTTCTCTCCTCTCGTCACACGTACACCTTTCCCCTTTCTCTCATCTTAATAATATGGCTAAGTATTTGTTTAATCCTCCCCGACCTCTGGATCATTATTTTTAGGGTAGAATCTTTCTGGGTAACAAATTGAATACCTCAAATGAAATTAAACCTACCCGAGACCTACTGAGAGATCTTGAAGCTCATTACTTTTTGTGTTCTTCATGCATTAGATCAAATTAAAGGGGTTGTGGCTTGTATTTCGTTTTATAAGAAGAAAGAAAAGAGAATAGATGCGTGGTGTTCTTGTGAGGAAGGGATTAATAAAATTGTTTGATGGATGAATCATGTGGCTGCGTTTTTTGTTTCTTAAAGAAGAAGTTTTAGGTGGTGGTGATGTGTTTCAAAAGCTTTAAATTTATAAGACTGAAATTACCGGTTATTAGATGGAAACACACGGGTAAAAGTATAACCCACATATGTAGTATAATCTTTTTAGGTAAGAACATGTCATCCACAGGGATTTGTGTAGTGTTTGAATAATCAGATGAAAAATAAACTTTAACAGATTTAAAATAAACTGAACTGAATTCAATAATGAGAAAGATGACTACTCGGATAATTTCATATAACTCATAAGCAATGGTGTAAGTTACGATCTCAAACTCAGGACTTTAATTTATAAAAAGGGTTTTCTCATCAGAAAACGTGTTCACAAATTAACTTGTTTAACTTAAGACTTATATTTAGTTAACTTGATCAAATGTGTCACTCAAATAATCCAGTTACTATTATATCAAATCTATTTTGTTTATCAGATAACATAAGTGGATTTCTCATCACAAACGATAAAGACCGTAGATAAATCTTTAAAACTATATAGTTCACCATGGGTCTTTCGACCTATACCAGTGTGAGTATATAATCAAGTTGATAATCAAAGTTGATAAGATTGGATACGATAGGATTTTAACATAAGCTTAAGATTAACAAGATCGTAATTATACCAAACGCTTATTCATTATATTATTTTCTCCGAGTAGTCATGACAGATTTAGCCTCTTATGGCTATGAAATTCATAACAAAATTAAATAGATAAACAAGAAACATACTATATCTGGGTAAGAATATGGATCAAACTTTACCCGATACAAGTATAGAATCTTAGTACAACCTTTATTTCTTCTAAATTCTATGATGTTCTTCATCGTTCTTTGTGGTTTGATCTTCGATATTCAAGATGTTTTGAAGATAGATTTGTTGGTGTGAAAGGAGAGGAGTGATTATTGATAGAAGAGATGATATGAGATGGATTTCATGATGTGACTATTATGAGGAGTGGAGGATGAGATGATTGAAATGAGCCAAAATTCGTCCTCTATTTATAGGCTGAGTAGGGGTCGAAGTGCGTCGCACAAAGTTTTTTGTGCGGCGTACTTTGGTTAAGTCGGTGGGAAATCATAAATGCTGCTTGGATATGTGGCGCATAAAAGAAATTGTGCGGCGTACTTGGTGAGTTAATGCAGTCTTCATTTAATAGTCTTTAATTCTTGGACTCGATAAGAAGTGCGGCACATAAAATATTTGTGCGGCGTACTTGAGGTCTTTTTCTGCTTTGGTCCTTCCTTTTCTTTTATCTTGCTTTCCAATAACTATAAACATTTGAACTTTGTTCTTTTTAAGCTCCAGATGACTTCAGATGAACTTGTAACTATTTATGCTATTAAGTATCGAGAATTCACAAGAAATGATTAAATATGTATAAATAACGCCGCTAAAAACATGTATGATTAAGGCGTTATCAAATCCGTGCACACATAGCTGTTGCTTGCCCTCAAGCAATTAAAGCGAGAAAAACAAGATCATTTATCATGACGTGTAGAAAATTTGGATTCAATAAGTGTTTACTGGTTTAGATAACTTTTCTGGCATAGACACATAACAGAGCACCTCACAAATGAATGTGTTTGATTTTTAATTCACTCGAGTCACTCAAATAGGGTTTATAATTGTGAAGACACTCATATGCGTAGACATAATCTAGACAGCTACCATAGGCTTGTGCAAGACACATAAACATAACCGATGAGGCATGAGCACCAAACAAAATCTCAAAGGGGCAAAACTTGATACTGATGAGGGAGAATAGCATATACTAATCTCTTGTGCCGAAAATTAAGCCTTAAACTTTTATTTCTTCTTCTTCTTCTTCTTTTTTATACCATTGCGATAACTAACGCTGGCACGAAACTTCTTTCTTTCAACTTTAATTTCTTCATCGGAATAGTACTAAAAAGGGAGTGCTGCAGTTATAGGAGCTTACTGGATTTATTTCACCTCATAACATACAATTTTGTCTATAAATTAATCTCACTGTGATCTAGTAAATGATTATCAAGCACAAGTTTTAGAGCTACTAAATTACCGGATCACTCGTACATAATTTTCAACCAATACCATTGCTCCAGAAAAGGTGACAAATTACAAATACACAGCTGTAACAACAGATGAGATACTTGCAATTGCATTCAAACCTTAACTCGAACAAGCTAAAGGAATCGTACCAAAGGTGGATACCCGAATTCTTTTAAGGCTTTAAATTCTCACAATTTAGTGGACTGGTATTGTGTTAGCTATAGTGTCCATCTGGTTGGACTTGCCTTACTAAGAGCATATTTTATATTTAAAAGAAAAGCAAATATATATTTAACGATTTTAATAAAATATTAGTTGAAAATTTTTGGCAGGACAAACATGGAAAGATATGATTAATTTTTCCTATTTGGCTCCCCTCCACACTTAAGTTGAACATTGCCCTCAACATGATAACTGATAAACTAGAAAATAAGGAAAATTAAGAAAAAACAGTACTTCCCGGGGTATAGAGAAATGTAGATGCGAAAGAGCTATCCTTTAGCACCCGTCATAATTTTCTAGGTTTAAGCTATATTACCTATATAAGAGAAAACATACAAAAGCACACAGAAAAAATAGTTTCGGGTTTTTTTTAGAAAATAAAAATAGAGGGGATGAGTGGAGGAGGGAGCCTCCACACTTAAATAAAGCACGGGTTGCCTCTCGAGAAGGCTTAATTTTTTAAGAGTTGTTAGCTAGACTTCTGCTTTTGGAGTTCATTCTTTCAGAAAGAAGGGAGTGACTGCATTCCTTTGGTCATTATAATCTTCTTCTTCATGATACAACTTTAGTTGATGGCCGTTAACAATGAATGTCTTTCCATCTTTTCCATATTGTTTAACATATCCGGATGGATATTGGTGTTTCACTACGTATGGTCCGAGCCAGCGAGATTTGAGTTTCAGCTAAATACCAAAAATCCACCCCAAAAATGCCAACAGCTCTTGAAATTTTGGATGGTTAAGCCAAATTTGGATAAGGATTATGGGACAATACAGCTTATCTTTGATAAGTTGGAGCTTGTAAACCAAGCTCTTAAGAGCTTATTTACCCTTGTTTAGAGCAAATGGCTTTGTAAGTCCTCTTTTCTTCATTTTAGCTTATTTTCTTGCATTTGCTTATTTTCAGCTTATTTGTGCTTATCTCCTGTTCCAATGTGCTTATTTATGCTTATTATTGTTGTTTAGTGCTTAAAAATCAGGTCTTGTAGTTTAAAATCTCAATTTATAAGTTTTTCTTAAAATCTGTCATAATTAGCTTCTTAACTGTCATAATCTTTATTAGCTTATTCAAGTGCTTAACTGTTGTTGCCTTTTACTTATTTTTGCTCAAAATGTATGTTTAGTAAGTAATCTTTAAGAGTCTTGGCTTATTTATCCTAAATCATCCTTAAAAAGCCCTTTTACATATCTAAAGGGGTGTTTGGGATAAGACCCAAAATGGGTCAAATTGGTTTATGTCATGGGTTGGGTCAACAAGTCAGTTTCTATTAGCTTAATTTAGGTCTAAAAAGTAGTTTTAAATAGATTTTATAAGTTAAATCTAAAAAGTTAAGTTTAAATTAGCTATGTTTCAAATCTATGGTAAATTTGTGTTGTAGATTAGCTTATTTTGATTTTGAGCTCAAGGTAGTCATAAGTCCATATTTTCATGTCTATTTGAAGTGTTATATTGAGTCAAAAGTGCCTGCAATTTGTAGTCTTTGGTTTTGCAAATCTTTGTCAAATTTTGTCAAATCGTTTTAAAGTTAAACTGCCACTTTTTGATTTCAATTTCCAGTCTTCAAAATAAGTTTTTAGTTTATGGATCTTGGAGCTCAAGCTCATTAGGAGCTTGTCTCTCCCTGTTTTAGCTTTGTTTGCTCTTTTGAGCTTATTTTGTGGCTTAAATCAAGGGCTGCATTAGCCCTTTGGGTCTGCCATTAAAGGCTCCCCTGGTGCAAAAGCCTGTTTTGACAGCTTCTTTAAGCTGTCATTCAGCTTACCATTTTCTTTCTAAAAAGCAATTTTAGTAAGCTTAAAGGGTGTGCTTTAAGCCCCTATAAGCCCAGCCATTGGGTCTCACTCTAAGGGTTTAAAAATAAGCCCCAAAAGTGACCCAAGGTCCTGTTTGTTTGACAGAATTGACCCATTTTGACCCAATTTGCTTATTTTGCTTATTTGTCTGTTTTTACTGGCTTATTTCTAGTTGCATTAGCTTATTAGGTTTAGTATACCATCAATCTTGGCTTATTTGTGTTGTTCATTTGCTTATTTGTTCATAGAAGCCAAAAAGAAAAGCTATTTGTGCCTTGGTTCATATAAGCATTCTGTCTGACTTTTTGAGCATTTTCCAGCTTATTTATAAGCTTTCAGAATTAGTTGTAGTTTTTAAAAATGTTCCCTTACATGTGTTAAATAAGTTTGTAAAAAAAAAGTGTTACTGTAGCAGTATTAAAAAGAGAGGCCCAGGACTCGAACCTGCGACCTCTCTCTCAAACACACACACTCTTACCGCTGCCCTTGGGACTTTTCACTTGAAAGGTTTTGCCAAATCAAATACTTAAGCACGTTTTGGCCCAATAAGCCTTATAAGCTGTTTTGATTTTTAACAGCTTATTGAGATAAGCTGTGTTGCCCGTTTTATTTTTCTAGGATTCCTTATAGCTTTAGCTATTTTTTGTATTTTTTTTAGAATTTTGTAAAATAGTTTAGTATTTTTTATAATTTATTTAGATTTAAAACTTAAAAAATTCATAATAAATAAAATAGAAATCAAAAAAATATAATTCTTTTTTTAAAAATTTTCTTTTATCATATTTCACTTAGGAAAAATAATTTTGCATCCGTAGGGTTAATTTTGCAACTTTTCGATTTTTAAAGAACGGGATTGAATCCCGTTCTTGTTTTCTTCGCGTTTTTAGCTTTAAACACCTTCGTTTTTGGTCTAGTTTTCTTTAATCTTACTTTTTAGTCATTTAGAGTTTATTAAAAGTAAAAAAATCCTTTTAGGTGTAATTTTTTATAATTTAGGGTTTTAGCCCGCGTTTTTACGTTCCCGTTTTTGAATTTTATGCTTAGAAGTTTGTTTGTTAGGATTCCCTTTGCCTAATTTGTATTTCCCGTAGTTTTAGGAATCAAAATCGTAATCCAAATCCTTTGTTCATATTCAAACATCAATTTATCAAACCGTCATCCGAAATTCCATTCACGCCTCGCTGGGAAAACGACCCGGGAACGCATCTTTCCGGTTTACTACTTTGATTTTATTGATTTCTTTTGAGATTATTCTTATATGTATTTATAAGTATTTATATTTATATTATATATATAAAAGGTGTAGTTTCGAGACAATCAATGAGGCATGAGCACCAAACAAAATCTCAAAGGGGCAAAACTTGATTCTGATGAGGGAGAATAGCATATACTAATCTCTTGTGCCAAAAATTAAGCCTTAAACTTTTATTTCTTCTTCTTCTTCTTTTTGTATACCATTGCGATAACTAACGCTGGCACGGAACTTCTTTCTTTCAACTTTAATTTCTTCATCGGAATAGCACTAAAAAGGGAGTGCTGCAGTTACAGGAGCTTACTGGATTTATTTCACCTCATAATATACGATTTTGTCTATAAATTAATCTCACTGTGATCTAGTAAATGATTATCAAGCACAAGTTTTAGAGCTACTAAATTACCGGATCACTCGTACATAATTTTCAACCAATACCATTGCTCCAAAAAAGGTGACAAATTACAAATACACAGCTGTAACAACGGATGAGATACTTGCAATTGCATTCAAACCTTAACTCGAAAACAAGCTAAAGGCATCAATTATCTTAGGTACCAAAGGTGGATACCCGAATTCTTTTAAGGCTTTAAATTCTCACAATTTAGTGGACTGGTATTGTGCTAGTTATGGTGTCCATCTGGTTGGACTTGCCTTACTAAGAGCATATTTTATATTTAAAAGAAAAGCAAATATATATTTAACAATTTTAATAAAATATTAGTTGAAAATTTTTGGCAAGAAAAACATGGAAAGATATGATTAATTTTTCCTATTTGGCTCCCCTCCACACTTAAGTTGAACATTGCCCTCAACGTGATAACTGATAAACTAGAAAATAGGGAAAATTAAGGGAAAACAGTACTTCCCGGGGTATAGAGAAATGTAGTTGCGAAAGAGCTATCCTTTAGCACATGTCATAATTTTCTAGGTTTAAGCTATATTACCTATATAAGAGAAAACATACAAAAGCACATAGAAAAAATAGTTTCGGGTTTTTTTAGAAAATAAAAATAGAGGAGATGAGTGGAGGAGGGAGCCTCCACACTTAAATAAAGCACGTGTTGCCTCTCGAGAAGTGCTTAATTTTTAAGAGAGTCGTTAGCTAGACTTCTACTTTTGGAGTTCATTCTTTCAGAAAGAAGGGAGTGACTGCATTCCTTTGGTCATTATAATCTTCTTCTTCATGATACAGCTTTAGTTGATGGCCGTTAACAATGAATATCTTTCCATCTTTTCCATATAGTTTGACATATCCGGATGGATATTGGTGTTTCACTACGTATGGTCCGAGCCAGCGAGATTTGAGTTTCAGCTGTTTAAATTTATATTTTTAATGAAAGAGCAACACTTTGTTTCCATGTTTGAATTCTTTTCTCATCTTGAGTTTCATGTTATGCTAGACTTTGGTTCTTGCCTTGTATAGACAAGAGTTTTCATAGGCTTGATGTCTGAATTTGTTTAACTCGTGCAATTGAAACATTCTCTTCTCACCAGCAGCGATAAGATATGGGTTATAGTTTTTTAGGGCCCAGTATGCATGATGTTCAATTTCAAATGGCAAGTGGCAGTTTTTACGGTGTACGAGCTTGTAAGGTGTTATATCGGTTGGTGTTTTGAAAGCAATATGAAAAACAAGTTTTCTTGACCAGATAGCAGGATTATCTTTAGCAATTTTTTCATGAATTCTTTTAAGGGCTCTGTTCGTGTTTTCAACTTAACCACTTGTTTGAGGGTGGTATGATGTAGAGAATCGGTGGTTAACTTCATATCTTTTCATGGTTTTTCCATTATCTTGTTGCAGAAATGAGTTCCTTAGTCGCTTATGAGAGCTTTGGGCATTCCGAAATGACAGAATAGTTTCTTCAGAAAAGTAATAACAACTCTAGCATCGTTTGTTGGTAGAGCTTGTGCTTCGGCCCACTTAGATACATAGTCGACAGCGACTAAGATGTATTCGAATTTGTATGATTTCGGGAAAGTTCCCAAGAAATCGATACCCCATACATTGAAAATTTGGCATACTTGAATGCTGTTCAAGGGCATCTCATCACGTTTTGAAATATTTCTTGTCTTTTGACATGCTTCGCAAAGGCGAACTTGAGTATGAGCTTCTTTGATGATGGTTGACCAGTAAAAGCCTGAGTCTAATAGTTTTTTAGCGGTTGTATTTGGTCCATAATGTCCACCGGTGGGTCCGTGGTGACATTGATCTAAAATGGTTCGGGTTTCTGGTCTAGAGACACAACGTCTGGTTATACCGTCAGAACATGCTGTGAAGAGGTAGGGTTCCTCCCAGAAGTAGTGTTTGAGGTCAGAGAAAAATTTGTTCTTTTGCTGGTACATCATTCCTTTAGGTATGGTATCACTTACTAAATAGTTGTCAAAGTCTGCGAACCATGGTTCGTCTCTAGTGTCTATTTTCATGAGAATTTCTCCAAGAAAGTTATCGTCAACTTCACTGTCATCACTTGTTTCATCATTTTCAATCTAAGATAAGTGGTCGGCGACAACATTTTTTGTACCTTTTGTCTTTAAATTCGCTATTAAATTCTTGTAAGAGCAGTATCTAACGAATAAGGCGTGGCTTAGCATCTTGTTTCTTAAATAGGTGCCTAAGAGTTGAGTGATCAGTATGCATGATCATCTTTGATAATACCAGATAGGATCGGAATTTTTCAAATGCAGAGACTACAGCCATAAATTCTTTTTCAGTAATTGTATAGTTCTGTTAAGCTGCATGGAGAGTTTTGCTTGCAAAGTAGATTGGGTGAAAGTTTTTACCATCTTTTTGACCTAAGATTGCTCCAACTGTGAAATCACTTGCATCACACATGAGTTCAAACAGAAGATTCCAATTTAGGCTTACGATCACAGGAGCACATGTGAGCTTTTCTTTTAACAATTTAAATGCGTTGTGACATTTGTCATTGAATTCTAATGGAGTATCTTTTTCAAGCAACTTGGTGAGAGGACTGGCGATTTTTGAGAAATCTTTAATGAATCTTCAGTAGAAATCGGCATGTCCTAGAAAACTTCTAATGCCTTTGATATTAGTGGAGGGTGGAAGTTTGGAGATTACATCAATCTTTGCTTTGTCGACTTTGAGGCCTGCTTTGGATACCTTGTGTCCAAGCACAATTTCTTCTTTTACCATGAAGTGGCATTTTTCCCAGTAAAGGATAAGATGTGAATCTTTGCAACGTTGAAGCATTTTATCTAGATTGTTTAGACAGTTATCGAAAGAGTTTCCAAAGACGGAGAAATCGTCCATGAATACTTTGACGGATTCTTCAATCATGTCATAAAAGATAGCCAGCATGCACCTTTGGAAAGTAGGTGGAGCATTACATAAACTGAAATGCATTCTTCTATAAGCATATGTACCAAAAGGACATGTGAACGTTGTTTTTCTAATATTTGATATTTGGAAATATCCAGAAAAATCCATCGATGAAACAGAAGTATTTATTTCCTGTGTGTCTTTCTAATATTTGATCCATGAATGGCAAAGGGAAGTGGTTTGCACTTGCTTCATTGAGTTTATGATAATCGATGAATACTCGCCAACCTGTAACAGTTCTTGTTGGAACAAGTTCATCTTTTTTGTTGGTAACAAATGTAATACCTCCTTTCTTGGGTACACAGTGATTGGGACTTACCCAAGGGCTATCGGCGATTGGATAAATGATACCTATATCAAGAAGTTTAACTATTTCTTTTTTCAAAACTTCTTGCATGTTTGGATTCAATCATCTTTGTTTTTGAACAACTGGTTTTTTGTCTTCCGGGAGTTGAATTTTATGTTTACAGAAAGATGGACAGATTCCAAGAATGTCTATTATTTTCCAAGCAAAGGCTTGTGATGTGTTTAAAAAGCTTTAAATTTATAAGACTGAAATACCGATTTATTATATGGAAACACACAGGTAAAAGTATAACCCACATATGTAGTATAATCTTTTTAGGTAAGACCAGGTAGTTCCACGGGATTGGTAATTCTAAGAAAAGTCAGATGTTTTACGAAACGTTATCTTATAGACTGTCATGATCTAAAGATGAAGGTGAGATATATTTCAAGATTAAAACAATGCTTATTTGGGAGACGAGAGTAAATAAGAACAAACTTGGGGAGATAACGAGTTCATGAACTTTAGCATAATCGATTGAAGAAATGGGTAGTTTACTTAAAAGATTGTCTATTTCTCAAATTTAAAAATCCTTTTGGCCTTTACTTTTAATTATGAAAAATGCTTTATGTTCGATTCACGTTTTGGAAATAATAAATATAACTTGCTCAACCAAGTTAGTTAAACATGAGGTTGCTCGTTAAACCTTTTTATTCTTGAGTTAATTATCATTTAATTAGCCAGTCATCACAAGGCTAAGATCGAGTTGTTCATAGACAAGCACCTAGAAACCAATCATGAAGTCAGAGTCTTTCGACCTATATCCGGACTAAGTGATGATCAGATGATGATTAAAGATCCAAGTATAAGAACCTCAAGTTCATATTTGTTAATACCAAAAATCATTAGTTTCTCCAAGTTTGATACATATCACCCTCATGATTCCCAAATAAACATGAACAACTACTCCATAATCATGGAGGTAAAACACATAGTAAGCTTGGTAGATTTAGTAAACATTATATTCAAATGGAGAAACGTGTTTTTACCGATTCCACAAGCAAATGATGATGATTTTACAATAGTTTCCCCAAATGAAACTATAAGAAACCCGGAAATTCAACTACAAACTATTAGCAACTCTGTCACATCCTCTTTTAGCTTGAATTCAACTTCCTTGAGTGATTTGGAACCTGGGAATTTTGAAGTTTCAAGAACAACTTCAACTATTCCCCAGAAACTTCTTGCTACTTCTTCTAAAATTGAAATACTTTTACTAAGTGAAGAATAGAGAGATTGAGAAGAAAAGGGATGCTTTGAGATGCTGATTTTGTGCTCCTTTTATAGCTGAGGGTAGGGCTTCAGTTGGTGGAAGTGGCCAAGTGAAAGGTTGCACCATAATTGCAATCATTATGATTTTTAGTAACTATAGGTCGAAGTACGCCGCACAAAATAATTTATGCACCATACTTGTCATATTCATTAAATTGCATTCATCCCACTTCGAAGTACGCCGCATTTCGTAGAAGTGCACCGCACTTTGACATCTTTCATTAAATCTTCACTTCTAGATTCTTCTCTTGATGACTGTTAGTGTATTTAACAGAATATCATTGCGCTTTTAGTCATTTTCATCATTCTTGGTCCTGAAACAAATATTCTACCAACAAGCAACTAAACATGCAATGTTTCATGCATTAACATATATATTTCACACATTTTAGAGGGATATTTTATGTATATTTAGAGCATTATCAAATTCCTCATACTTAGCTTATTGCTTTCCCTTAAGCAATCAAAGCGAAAGTATTTCGTTTTAAAACAATTAATTATCACAAGCATAGATAACGCGACCAAGCAACTCACAAATTTTGAGATATGTATATTTTCACACTCGCCTAATTTAGTAAAATGGATAGTATATGGAAGACACTCATACGCATAGTCATGAAATGTTCAAATTGCCATAGGATTGTAAAAGAAACTAAACTTCACCGACATGGTGTAAGCACCAAACATAAACATCAAAAGAGGTCATTTATTTAGTCATATTATTGGTTTTATATTTGTCGAAAAAAGGTTTATAATAAAATCATAATCTACCGTATCCGTAAATGTAACAACTTCCTTCTTTTTTTCTCTGTTTTTTTTGCCTTATTTCACTTTTACTTGGAGGAAACTTGCTTTCCCCCATACTAAGGATAAGCACACTATTTCAAACGAACTTTGAAGTTTGCAATCTTCGCACTTCATTATAATAGCGATACCAGCATTTACGCGCTTCAATTCGTACATATAAAATTTCAAATAATTTAATTAAAAACTTTTTGAACAAAATTATTGTATACTTATATTTATATTTTTATTACCTCTTAATCAGTAAAATGTTTATAACACGCGAACGTGTTCCTACTCATTCTCGTAAAGATTTCAAGCAAAAGTTCTAGAATTAACAAATCATCGGCACACTTATATAATTTTAAATCGATACCAATGCTCCAGAAAAGGCGACAAACTACAAATACATAGCCATAACGAGTGATGAGACACTTGCAATTGCATTCAAACCTTAACTCGAGAAAGCTAAAGATAAAAACTATCTTAGGTATCAAAGGTGGATACCCGAATTCTTAAGATCTAACCCTCACAAAATTTCTGTTGGGTGGTATAAATATGCTAGTAATGTTATCAATTCAGAGTCAAATTGCTTGTATGTGATCAATAAAATGTTATTTTTCAAAAATCTTATTATATTTTAATTTTAATTTTTTTTCTTTTTTAAGATAAGTTTTTACTTTTCCAGTTTATCTCCTCTCCTCCCATACTTAATATGAGCATTGTCCATAATGATGAATATCCTGAATCTTTTTTAATTTTTTTTCTTTTTTAAGATAAGTTTTTACTTTTCCAGTTTATCTCCTCTCCTCCCATACTTAATATGATCATTGTCCATAATGATGAATATCCTGAATCTTCATTTCGCATCATCACGTCACGCGTCATTCTTCTTTTTCCTGTTATAATTATAAATATTACAAACCACATAATAATAATAATAATATTCCTAATTAATAGAAGGTACAAAAATATTGTTTGAATGCCAACAGAGGCATTTACACACGATAATAGTAATAATAAAGTTTTTAGATAAATTGTTTTTTTAAAACCTACGTGACTCAAAACATGCGGTCACACAACCAACTTGTGTCATCTCGACACTACTCATCATCATCTGGCTGCTGCTATTGCTGCTGCTACTGAGGTGGGTACTACTGATAATATTGGTCATACTGCTACTGATAATATAGGCTCCCTGCAGTGGAGCACTATAAACCCCAGCCATGTGCTCAAATACCCCCAGCATACCTATCCTAGTGATAAGACTGCCTATAAGACATCCTCTCAATCGCCCCCTGGCGTATCTGCATGCTACCCATCCTCTCAAACAAATCTTGCGTCGATGCTCTTGGGGGTCTAGGAATAGCAACTCTCCGTACACCTCGCTTTGGAACCTCAGGAATCAGCCTACCCTTAGAGTCAATCAACTCTTTAAGTGTAGTAGTATCCAAATCTCTATAGTAATATGGAGCACTCAGACTGTTCAACACTTCTTTAGACAACAAATTCTTCCTCTTAGCAATCCTTGTAATAAGCTGTCCACATCAGATCATACTCTCTTTCTGACTACTAGCTCCTTTTCTCTTCATCCACCTTGCTATAAATCAAGCAACATTCGCATACCCATTCTAATGTCTAGCTTTGAACATGCTCAATAACCATAAATCATTTTTCTGCATCTTCTCATACCCAGTTTCCTCTGACACAAGCCATAAGTGATCATTTTTTGTAATACCCTCAAAACAGGTTTTCGGATAGTCGAAGCATGACTCATTGACAAACCAAGATTTTCCTCTTGACTGATGCTCAACCAATACTCTCGAGCGTTGAAATGTTCATCGCTACACAAACTACCTTGTATGTATATATCAAATCCTTCTTCCTCGATCTCCTCTGAGTTATACAATCCTAACCTCTTTGAAAACTCTAGTAATGTCCAACTAAAAGTACGTCCACAAAGCCTAAACTTGATTATCATTTTGGTTCTTAACTCGTCATCGAAACAAACTTCATTAAACTCGTAGGTAGAATAGAAGTCATGGCAAAGCTCACTATAAACTAGCTCATCAATGTTAAAAGCATTAGTCCATGCTTCTGAAGTAAATATCTCTTCATTTGTACCCGCTACACATAACTTGATTGTTAACATCTCATCAATCGCCTCACCACAACCAATTTGATTTAACACGTTCCAATCTACAACGCTTGGTGAGTAAATGAGTCTAGGAAGCAATTGAGCAAGCTTAGTGTTGTATCAAATCTTAGCAGCTTGGGTACACCCTTCCCAAAGCAAATACGGGTGATGGACACGTGGAAGCATTGCTTCCTCCACCATCTCGTATTGTCGGGAGCGTTTAGATCATGAGGATCCAGCTTTATCGTCATGTAGTCCCATGGTCTACACATCAGAAACAATCCAAATAAAGTATATAATGATGTTAGGAAACAATTAGTATCAATGGTTGTGTTTTTGATAGGTTTTTATACGTTCTGTAAGCTTCTGGTCATATTTGTGCGACGCACTTCATAGAAGTGTGGCGTACTTCCTGGAAATTTACTATGTGCGTCGGTTTTCTAGTAAAACTAGCGTACTTTCTGGGTTGGTTTAAACAATTTTGAATTTTTTCTATTTTTCTTGTAATTAATTAATAAATATTTATGAACAGTAACTTTAGATTTGTAAAAACTTTACAACGCATTCAACTAATAACTCTTTTACAACAATATCCTAAGTGTTAATCATACTTTTATAAACATAGAATTTGTTTCCCCTAATTCTAATTATACATATCCCTAACAATATCAATATGAACAAATTGATAGTAAACAAGTTAAAGAATGAAATTAACATACCCTTGGCATGATTACTGATTTGATCGATTGATTTTTGAAATTTTTCTTCGACTTTTTATGGAAAACCCCAGCGGTTTTGTGGTGTGGTGTGGGGTTTTTATAAAGTGTTATATCTTGTTTTATAAGTTTTTTAGATGAAACCGCCCAAAAGTGTGGCGCACTTCAGGGAAGTGCGGCGTACTTTGGCCTTTTAACATATTCTGTTTTTTTATTAAACTTACCTTGTATGTTTTATAACTTAAATGCAAATATAATTTTGAATATAAATATTTATTTCAATCCAACAAACTGACTCTTTTAATATTAACATTATCGGATTAATGTCCGTACATCAAATGCAATCCATTACAAATTTATACAATTGACTTTATTCTACTCAACATTAAAAAGTAAAAAAGGGAGTACATAGTTACTCCATTATTTCCAACTTAGTTTTTTGTCCTTCATTCTTGAAACCAATTGGGTGACATGATGTCAATCAATTTATGATACTTAGAAAACTTTCTGCTTGTTTTCTTTGTTACGAAACCTTGATCATACACATTTCCATAGGGATCGGTTAGTCTGATCTCAGTGTCCCATTGTCCGTCCCCTTCTTCCTTCTTACAATGATTCCCCATATATTCCAGTTTCCAATCCTCATGTTGTAACGCAACAAGCAAAGATCTAAGAAATCTGATAGCTTTTTTCCACACACAGATCTTCCTGAATGGGTTCAATACTTCCTGTAATGCTATATATCTATCTAACAGATCATGACAATTATGGTACTTAGCTGGTTTTGGTTCGTATATCGGTGCTCCAAATTTGTTCCTTTGGATTCCATAATCTTCCTCATCATCACTGTCACTTTCTTTAGTGTTCAAACTTGTCTTAGCTGCATGAAACATTTGAGGGCAAATTCCATCAAAAATAGATGTGATCCTTTCTATTGTGTTCAGTATGCTACCACAGGTGTACAAAAATCCTCTCCCAATGATTATAGGTGCATCTCTTTCAATAGACATATTCAAAATGATAATTTTGCGATGATAGTAGTTACTCCAACCTGCAACAGAACATCCTTAAGAAGCCCCATAGGCTTTGCCTTTAAATGGTTCAACATTGTAATTCCTATGTTTACATTTTTCAACTCCTCTCTGCCTAGTTACTTGTAAACACGGTAAGGCATGACATTTATATCGAAACCAGTGTCGGCTAATGCATTGTGGATGATATTAGCTTCTAGTCGGATCAGGATAACAAACGCTCTAGGATCCTCCTTCTCTATTAATGCCTATCCTTTGACTTTGATTATAGCCTCTTCTTCCTATATCATCATCTCTCCATCTAGTTTCATCTTATCTATACAAATCTCATCAAGTAACTTTTTATACTTGTCACTATATGCCATAGTTTCAATCACTGGTCTTTCCTCCTCCAGTCTAGCAAATCTTCTGCAAATATCAATAGCTAGTGCCTATCTTGCAACTTCTTCCTGAGTTAATGGTTTTACAGTAGATAATAGTGGTCCTATATCAGAGTAGATCATTTGGTATTTCTCTAGCTGTTTTCTCTTGTTCCTACTATTCTTTCCCATTTTACACATGAATGGCGGGATTTTAACTCCTTCAATTTCTGGAATATCCCCAAATTCAAGATCATCCAATAAGAGATCCCAGTCATCATCAATATTTCCTGTTCCTCCATAGATATCCAAGAATAGATCTAGTTCGAGATATATCATAATAGTTTCATTTCCAAAGTCAGCTATTCCTTTGGTTAGATGCATGAATGACCTCCCAAGGACTACCCCTGGCTCGACATCGTCCTCTTCTGGGTTGATTAGGAATTTTACAAAGTAAATCTCTCCTCTTAATGCTACGATCAACTCCTTTTTAACTACTTTGTGTCGACATTTCACCTCATAATCTAAACACAATTTCATAGCAAATTCATTTGAGATCATGTTTTCTTATTTTCCTAGATTTATCTCACTGTCATACGCTTCTAATCCATTGACGAAACATGGTGCCACATATCTGTCGCTAATCTCCTCGGTCTCTATTTTCTGAAAAATGAGTGCCTTTGTTTCTTTTTTCCTCCACTATTAGCCGTATCTTGAAATTTGAAATAATTCCAGTCTCCATGTCCTTCAGTTTTTTCACTTGATAAATCAATGATGTTTTCTCCTAGGCAAGTTTTTTCAACACTTGAATTTGGATCCATAACTTTTATAGAACAACACAACAATAAAACAACCATTAGTGGGTTAGTTAAAACAAGTAATAATACTTTTTACATAAACATAATATTAATAAACGGATAGAAATTAACAAACGGAGCAATTTATCTAAGAAAATTAAGATATAAGTATTTTTTTGATTGTCCAGGCATCAAAGTGCGTCGCACTTTAAAGAAAGTGCGGCGTACATCCTGAGATTTTTCAAAATTTCTATGTTTTTCCAAGAAAACCGACGTACTTAGAAGTAAGTACGCCGTACTTTTATGATTTTTAGTTACAAACTTTTTAAAACATTTCACTTTTATTACTTTATAATTAATTTTGTTTTTACTCTTAATGAACATATTAAAGACATCAGTTAACATATTATTAAACACATATATAATCATATAGCAATGATGAAGGTCATAAAGTTTTGTTTTAATTTTTATCAAATTATCATTATCATTATTTAAATAAGCATAATTAAACAAGTAGCAATTAACAACTAAGAACAACACATAAACATTCAGAGGTTTAATCATATAAGTGGTAAGGTAATGTTTTGGAATATTTCCATTTTAATGTACGATTTTTGTAAATACAAAATTTCAACAATTGCAAACATAAGGAATAAATTCCACATGTTCTTTAGAGTTGATTTTACAGTTTGAAAAAGGGTTATTGGTTTTTGGTTCTTTTTGAAATTTAATTCTGTTTGTGAAATTTTTGCAGGAAGTGCGGCGTACTTGGTGTAAGTATGTCGTACTTTCTAACCGTAACACAAAAAGATTGTGCGGCGCACTTTTTGAAGAAAAACGAATTTTTGGGTCAGTTTGTTAGAAAACTGTACTGCGATTTTGATAATTTGGGTTTGCAAAACAGCAATGACTTAACTAGAAATGATTTCAATCCCCAACAGCGGCGCCAAAAACTTTTTAAAAAGCTTTAAATTTATAAGACTAAAAATACTGATTTATTATATGGAAACACACGGGTAAAAGTATAACCCACATATGTAGTATAATATTTTTAGGTAAGAACAGGTCATTCCACGGGATTGGTAATTCTAAGAAAAGTTAGGATGTTTTACAAAACCTTATCTTATAGACTGTCACGATCTAAAGATAAAGGTGAGATGTATTTCAAGATTAAAACAATGCTTATTTGGGAGACGAGAGTAAATAAGAACAAACTTGGGGAGATAACGAGTTCATGAATTTTAGCATAATCGATTGAAGAAACGGGTAGTTTACTTAAAATATTGTCTATTTCTCAAAATTAAAAATTCCTTTCGGCCTTTACTTTTAATTATGAAAAATGCTTTATGTTCGATTCACGTTTTGGAAATAATAAATATAACTTGCTCAACCAAGTTCTTTAGACATGAGGTTGCGCGTTAAACCTTTTTATTCTTGGGTTAATGATGATTTAATTAGCCAATCCTCACAAGGCTAAGATCGAGTTGTTCATAGACAAACAACTAGAAACCAATCACGAAGTCAGAGTCTTTCGACCTATATTCGGACTAAGTGATGATTAGATGATGATTAAAGATCCAAGTATAAAAATATCAAGTTCATATTTGTTAATGCCAAAATCATTAGTTTATCCAAGTTTGATACATATCACCCTCATGATTCCCAAATAAATATGAACAACTACTCCATAATCATGGAGGTAAAACACATAATAAGCTTGGTAGATTTAGTAAACATTATATTCATATGGAGAAACGTGTTTATACCGATTCCACAAGCAAATGATGATGATTTTACAATAGTTTCCCCAAATGAAACTATAAGAAACCTGGAAATTCAACTACAAACTATTAGCAACTCTGTCACAGCCTCTTTTAGCTTGAATTCAACTTCCTTGAGTGATTTGGAACCTGGGAATTTTGATGTTTCAAGAACAACTTCAACTATTCCCCAAAAACTTCTTGCTATTTCTTCTAAAATTGAAATACTTTTACTAATTGAAGAATAGAGAGATTGAGAAGAAAAGGGATGCTTTGAGATGCTAATTTTATGCTCCTTTTATAGTTGAGGGGAGGCCTTCAGTTGGTAGAAGTGGCCAAGTGAAAGGTTGCATCATAATTGCAATCATTATGATTTTTAGTAACTGCAAGTCAAAGCACCTCGCACAAAATAATTTGTGCTTGGTACTTGGCATGTTCATTAAATTGCATTTATCCGGCTTCGAAGTACGCCGCACTTCGTAGAAGTGCACCGCACTTTTGCATCTTTCATTAAATCTTCACTTCTAGATTCTTCACTTGACGACCGTGAGTGTATTTAACGGAATATCATTACTCTTTTAGTCCTTTTCGTCATTCATGGTCCTGAAACAAATATTCTACCAACAAGCAACTAAATATGCAATATTTCATGCATTAACATATATATTTCACACATTTTCAAGGGATATTTTATGTATATTTGGAGCGTTATCAGCTTGCTTGTGTCTTTTAAGAACATAAACTAACTTGTTTTTGTTTTGTTCAGAGAGCTGAGATGATATAATCACCAAAAGAAAAGACAGTTCTTCCAAGAATACATATTCTAGGTTATCGGGAAGAGGTTTGAGTTCAAGATCCGTAGGAGGTTCTTTAAGAGATGTTTTGATCTTATAATTGGTGTTAAAGGTGATTTTTTCAAATGGTGGTTCTTCCGTGTCGGATTCGGATTCAAAGTTTTCGTCGGCAGTCATTGTCATGAATTCATCGAATTCAGCAAAGAGTTTTTCTTCGAGGATGATTCCTTCGATGGAATGGAGGGTTTCACTACCTTCATTGAGAAGAGCATCGAAATCTTCTTCTAAGATTTCATCGATGACATCAATACTGAAACATGTATCATCGTTTGAGTAAGTGTGTTTCAACGCATAATCAATGTTAAAGATCATTCATTCAGTTCCAACTCCAAAATTAAGTTGCTTCTATTTAACTCGAATTACTTCATCGACAGTGTAAAGAAAAGCACTTCCTAAGATAAGGGGAACTTTACTGTCTTCTTCTATTTCGAGAATAACGAAATTGGCAAGGAAGGTGAATTTACCAACTTCAACGAGCATATTTTTAGCTATTGTAACAGGATATTGGAATGATCGATCGGCTAATATTACGCTCATTTTAGTAGGTTTGAGAGTTTCGAGAGATAACTTTCGCGTATAAGGAACACGACATGAGATTGATGCTAGCACCAAGGTTGGCTAAAGCATTACATGAGAAAGCTTTATTGAAGTTACATGAAATGAGAAAACTTACAGGGTCTCTAAGTTTTGGTGGAACTCTATTTTGAAGTATGGCGAAACTTTCATCGCTTAGGAAAGCGGATGAAATTTGTTCGATTTTGTGTTTGTTACTCACGAGTTCCTTGAGAAAATTTCCATAGTTGGGCATTTTGGCTAAAACATCGAAAAGAGGTACGTTGATTCGAACGGCTCAAATCATGTCGAGGAATTTTCCATATTGAGCTTCCATTTTCTCTTTTCTAAGGCATTGAGGATATGTGATTTTTGGTTTGTACAGTTTAGGTATCGGTGTTTCTTTGACTGGTTTTGGTGTTTTAGGTTTGGGTTGAGATGTAGGTTCATCATCTTCATCATCGCTATCGAAGTTGATAGGAGTTTTAGAATCGTTAGGCTGGTCATTTGGGTTGATAGGTGGGTCATAGGTTTTACCACTTCTTGTGAATATGGCATTTACATGTTCGTTTCGAGCTTGTGGTGGTTGGTAAGGTTTAGATGAGTTACCTTTTGGGTTAGGTTAAGTGTTACTGGGAAGAGATCCAGAAGGTCGACTAGATTACTTGTCAGCAAATCTGTCGAATTTAGCTTCAAGATTTTGGATTGATGCTTGATGATTTTTGGTTGTTGTTTCGAGTTTGTTTTTGATATCTATAAAAGTATCTTTGACAAAAGAATTGGTCGAGTGTTAAGCTTTTATGTAGTCACTTAGTTGTTTTTGAAGGTCGGGTTTACCATCAGAGTTAGATTGATAGTTGTCTCGGTTGTAATCATTTCTTTTGCTTGAACGCCAATTATAACGGTTTGAATCACGGTCGCAGTAATCATTGTAAAAACAAGTAAGACGGAAGGTTTGCATGAATTTGGCTTCTTCTTCACGGGACATGGGTATGTCATCATCGTTATGATCAAGGTTTAGTTGTTTTGAACGAGATTAAAATTCTTTATACTGAGCATCCATTTTCATTATTATGGCATCCATTCGGGCCATAATTTTGTTAGTGTCAGAATTATTGCTACCTCCATCAGCGAAAGCAACGGTTTTTTTAACAGATGGTTTAGATTTTTAATTTTTAGCCCAGTCGAGCTTGAGTAAGACTTTGTCTTTGAGAAGCTGATAAGCTTGATTTGGTGTTTTATAAAGGAAAATACCACCAGCTACGGCAATTAGGACTTCTTAGGTAGTTTCGTTAAAACCGTGATAAAAGATTTTTATGATGTTGCCTTTGGACAGATTGTGACCATGCCAGTTTCTGAGCATTTCCTTCATACGAAGCCAAGCATCGGTTAGAGATTCATTTTCATGTTGAGAAAAGGCTCGGATTTCTCAGAGGGGTCGATCGAAAAGAGCTGGTGGGAAAGAATCGGCTAATGTAAGTGGTTCGAATTTCATACCATGTTTCAATAGTTCCTTCGTTTAGTTCATCCAGCTATGTTTTTGCTTCTCCGGTGAGTGATAGGGGAAACATCATCAAGCATACAGCTTCATTCTCGGTGTCTTTGTATTTAAACATATCACATATTTTGAGGAATTCATGAATGCGTTTATGAGGATTAGTTTTGATTCTACCATCGAATTCGTTTCCTTTGACGAGAGTCAAGTGGTTACCTTTAATGGCAAATTCGTTTGCGGTTTTAGGAATGGTTATTACAGAACCAGGAGTCGGAGCGACAACACTGTCGGTAGCCCACATAGGTTCGTTATCTATGGGATTGAGGTTTGAAGGGTAACGAGAAAGTGACAGAAGTATTTAATGTCGAGAATTGGCGAGTAGAAAACTCTCAGTTGTTGAGGTGGATCGTTTCTTTGTTCGAATGGAACTCTTCTGTTTCGTCGAAAAAGTCTTCGATTTAAATTACGTTTAGGTTCAGGTAATGGTTTGACAAGTTCAGAGTTAGAAGTACATGTATGCATCCAAAGGAGAATTTGTTTGGGTCAGTTTGCCAAAAAGGTATACGGTGATTTTTTTAAAAGAGAGGGAATGTTTAAAATTATTTGAAAAGTTTGATTACAGAACAACTTTGAAATCCCCGACAGCAGCGCCAAAAACTTTGATGTATTTCAAAAGCTTTAAATTTATAATACTAAAATTACTTGTTATTAGATGGAAACACACGGGTAAAAGTATAATCCGCGTATGTAGTATAATCTTTTAGGTAAGAACAGATCGTCCACAGGGATTTGCGTAGTGATCGAATAACCAAATGAAAAATAAACTTTAATACATTTAAAATAAACTGAACTGAATTCAATAGTGAGAAGCAATGGTGATAGTTACGATCTCAAAATTAGGACTTTAATTTATAAAAAAGGGTTTTCTCGTCAGAAAACATTTTCACAAATTAACTTGTTTAACTTAAGACTTATATTTAGTTAACTCGATCAAATGTGTCACTCAAATAATCCAGTTACTATTATATCAAATCTATTTTTATATCAAATAACGTAAGTGGATTTCTCGTCACAAACAATAAAGACCGTAGACAAATCTTTAAAACTATATAGTTTACCACGGGTCTTTCGACCTATACCGATGTGAGTATATAATCAAAGTTGATAATCAAAGTTGATAAAATTAGACACGATAGGACTTTAACATAAGCTTAAGATTAACAAGATCGTAATTATACCAAACACTTATTCATTATATTATTTTCTTCGAGTGGTCATGAGAGATTTAGCCTTTCATGGCTATGAAGTTCATAACAAAATTAAGTAGATAAACAAGAAACATACTATATCTGGGTAAGAATATAGATCAAACTCTACCCGATACAAGTATAGAATCTTAGTACAACCTTTATTTCTTCTAAATTCTATGATGTTCTTCTTCGTTCTTCGTGGTTTGATCTTCGATCTTCAAGATGTTTTGAAGATGGATTTATTGGTGTGAAAGGAGAGGAGTGATTATTGATAAAAGAAATGATATGAGATGGATTTGATGATGAGATTGTTATGATGAGTAGAGGATGAGATGATTAAAATGAGCCAAAATTCGTCCTCTATTTATAGGCTGAGTAGGGGTCGAAGTGCGGCGCACATAGTTTTTTGTGCGGCGTACTTTGGTTAAGTCGGTGGGAAAATCATAAATGCTGCTTGGATGTGCAGCGCACAAAAGAAATTTTGTGGCGTACTTGGTGAGTTAGTGTAGTCTTCATTTAATAGTCTTTAATTCTCTGACTCGATAAGAAGTGCGGCGTACAAAATATTTGTGCGACGTACTTGAGGTCTTTTTCAGCTTTGGTCCTTCCTTTTCTTCTATCTTGCTTTCTAATAACTATAAACACTTAAACTTTATTTTTTTGAGCCCGGGATGACTTCAGATGAACCTGCAACTATTTATGTTATTAAGTATCAAGAAATCATGAGAAATGATTAAATATGTATAAATAACACCGCCAAAAACATGTATAATTAAGGCGTTATCAGGTAGCAGTTGAGATTAGGGTTAGATTCAGTTGAGAAGTATTAGGGATTTTCTTAACTTTTATATCCTTAATTTTGGATTAGATCAGGTTATATGGAAAGACCGGGTACAAGTGATTTATGTATTTTGGGCTGGTGATTTTAGCAAGGAGTATTTTATTGGTTGAATATTGGGCCGGTTATATAATGGTGTTGGGTTGGGTTTAATAGTTGATATGTTTAGTAGGCCAAGTTTAGTTTGTTTATTGGGCTGGTATTATTTGATTAATACGGGTATGATGAATTATCCGAGTAATCAAACAATTCCATGACGGGTAATGTGTACTAGTCCGGGTTTATTACTTGGATGTGCCATTATTATGGTATATTTATTGAGCTGTGTATCCGTTAACAATCAAAACACATCAAAAATCACAAACAACAACACAACAAATACAATACATTACACTAACACAATCCTTATCAAAACTTACCTTCACTCTTAACGGCTAGTATTGGAATTTAATGACTACATTGTTACTTATTTGGGATTTAACTAGGCTTTCACGGGGAGTATACTTATCTCGTCTTCGATTTTTTTCTTTTTCCACAACGAAGATAACTTGTTTGGGCATATACGATTTGTGATGTCAAGAGGTGTTGTATTTTTTATATACTTTTGGGTTATGGTGGTACTTAGAGATTTGCCTCTGCACCATCCTTCGTCACACGGATAGTACAAGACTAAGTCACAAGTCTGGGATTTTGTTTCATTCTCGGGTTAGTTATACCGGGTTGTCTCTATCAGTGGTCATCAGTATTAGCCAACAGAATAGATAAGGGGGCCTAAATTGGGTTGATCTAGAGAGAATTGTTAAGATAGTAAGATTTAACATCTTCTCATAGAGTATTACTTATGCAATCACTGGTTATGATGATAAGCAGGTAGTTCCAGTTGGTATGAGATATACACATGTGTATGATGATTTCTTTAGATGTCATCATCATGGAGGGAGACATGTGTACATCAAGGACGCATAACAAGTTAGCTTGATCTGGCTTTATAATATATGTCAGAGGTTAGTTCGCAGAGATGATTAGTGCTTTAACATGTTACTTTGGTGTTAGCATTTCGACTTTTGTGTTTTAGGGAATTTTGTACTTTTGGTGTACTTTGGGCTGAATTCAAACAAGACTGGGATGCCTCCTAAGTGAGACGATGTTGATAATATCATCCCTTCCCACAGAGTATCCTAAATGAGAAAGGTCATTGAGCCGAGCTGGAGGAGGTTGTATGACTCAAGATAAGTGCATTAATTCTAATCAGTCTCAGGGATGTCTGTTTGGGAGGGAGCTAAAGAAAAGTTCCTACTAGTTGGGAGGGAGTAAAAACTCAACTAGATACTACAAGATGAAGAAATAAAGCTGGAGTATTCAAGAAGATCAAGGTCATTGAAGACTATTTCAAGGAATACTAGACTTAATTCTTTTCATTTTACTTTATTTTTGCTTGTAGGAAACATTGTAACCAATTCACGTGTGACACCATCTTGGAAGGAGATTTTAGCCTTACTATTTTAGTGAAGTTGGCATCTTACATGTGAATTGGAATAGCTATAGACATCCTGCTAAACGCAGGGACTATTATTGTAAATGAGGTATAGGTAGCTTAGTGTTAGGCTATAAATACCCCTCATGACTCTCCATGAGGGGTGTGGATTGTTAATTTATTTTTCTTTCTACTCTAATCTTACATGTTTTCTCCACCCGCTCTCTACTTTCTCTCACTAAAACAACCATGTATCATCTTTGTTATTTTGATCAGCCCCGTCCCTCTGAAAAGGTGTTTCAATAATTGTAACAACTAGGTTGCATTGTTAGGCCTAAATTATAATCGTTCCATCATAACATTTTCATCATGACATTTTTATCATGACATTCCGTGCGTATACCTACTATAAGTTTATGCTTACTTACGTATATGATTACATTGCTTTTAAATAATCGTTGTTTATATAAATACTGAAATTGTCACATCACTATGTCTACCCCTCCTACTTCTGTTATGTCACGTACCAGACATCTTATCCCGTACATCATCTTGTCTGATTCTGAGGATGAGGATACCACTACATTTAATGTATCTGCACCGCTATCACCGGATCACATGCCGGATTCGTTTGGATACTCACCGGATTCTGACATGGACTCTAAGCCAACAAAGGACGACTCATCAAATGAGGATCTGACTGAGACTGCTGAGTCACTCTAGACCTAGACTTCTTTGACACTAGTTGTTAAGCCACCACCTACCTAACCCTTACCTGCCATCTCTCCTATTGTCCTTCAGACCAAGATAAGGTAGAAACCACGTGAGACGCCCTTTACAGGTTGCGTCCTGATAGGCGCACTCCATGATGTCGTACTCTCAGAAGAGGGTACGTACACTCTAGATGTTTTAACCATCGGCTATCGAGCAATCTATTGCCGATGAGATTGGATGAACCACCTTCTCAAAGGGCTAGATATATCAACACCTATCTTCACCACCACTATCACCTTTACCATCATCATCTTGTAAGAGATCCAGGTCACCTTTACCACCACTACCATTGCTATTATCATTACCATCAGTTATGCTACCACCTCGTAAGAGGATTTAGATGACCCAGCTATAGACAGAGGCTACTAATGATACCTCTGAGGAGACATATGAGGAGACCACTGAGGAGACTTGATAAGTGCTTAATTACACATATCTTTTACCTCTAAAAACGAGCTTAAATGACCAAAAACAGACAAAAACTGCCAAATATATTTTTGTTTTGCATTTGTATTGTGCAGGAAGTGGATATCAACAAAAAGACAGAAAACCAAGCCAAAATGACAAAACTGACATGGAATGGAAAAGAACTGTGCAAAATCAAGCCAAAGGTCCAAAAATGTCAAAGTCAGAGTCAATACTGATGAACAGCAGTCAAACCCAAGTCGGAACTGAAGAATACTATTGGACTCAATCTTAAACCCATCTGATTGGGCCGGGGAAAGCCCAATAGTATAATTATGAAGACTGTGAAGACCAAATGGGCCCTCAATCAATTTCAACAGCGCGCTATGTGTGCAAATTGACAGAGACGTGACGACTTAAAGTGCCCGATCGCTAGCCCTTGAACAGCCAACCTCAGCCTTATACACACAATACCCACCTGAACCTTTAATTGGGCCTTAAAAAGCCCGAATAACCTAAAGCCTAACCTATATTGGTGCCCAAATAAACACCCCAATTTGGCCCACTATTGACAACCCAGAGCCCATTACTGGCCCAGAAACAATTTTTATAAACCTTAGGGACTAGAATTGTCACTTTTAAAAATAGGTTTTATAAAAGAAAAATGGTTTAAACTAAAAGAGGGACTGAAATTGCAATTTTCCAAACTTGTATTCCCTTTAAAAAGCCAAGGGCTGAATCTGCCATTTCCAAAACTCCTTTTATTCTTTTTGTTATAAAAACCACAGGGACCATATTTGTCACAATTGAAACTCTTTTATAACTTTTTTTTTGGGGCCAAATGGAATGAAAAGAGAACCAAAGATGGGGGGGCACTCTTGCCTCTTCCCCATTCTTTTCTTTTAAACCTGCGTGCAACAGGGTACCCGATACCCCTTCCCGCCAACTTAAAACCACCTCCCTACCCACTGTTTTCTTGCCAAACCACCTCCATAGTACATTTCATAGCTTACCCATGCCATTTCCCACCTTCCCATTACCCCTATAACCCTTCCCTGTTGACAATTTACAAAAACCCGCACCCCAACCAATGGCTGAGATGAAGAGAAGCAATCCAAGGGCTTAGAATGCTTGTGAGAGTCCCTGCTCTCATAAGAAACACAAACCAAGACAAATAGAAGGCAGAGGACTTCTATAAAAGAAAAGAGAACAAGCCGAGTACCACAACCCCTGTTTTTACTTTTGTAGTTTAAAAATTTAATTAAGTTTGCTTTAAAATTGTTGTACTCAGTTTATTTTAAGTTTTTGTTGTAATACTTTCAGTTTTTAATAAAAGTTAAGAGTGTTTGTGAAATTGCCATTGTCGAAATTTTAAACCCACCCCATTGTTCTTTAATTCTGTCTAATTTATATGAAGGTTTGCTTAAGTTGTCAAAGCCACTTAACACTACATTTCTCAGCTTTAAATTGCATCTAAAAAACAGTTAACAAGTTTTTTATATAAATTAAAGGAGTGTTTGGCACTATAGTTAAAATGGGTCATATGGGTGTTTTTATGGGTAAATACCACTCAGCCAACTTTGGCTGAGTGTGTGGGGTTTATTAGACCATTTAAATCACAACTTTTAGTGTTAAAATAAGTTTTTGTGGCCCTTTTGTATTCTGTCAAATTTATCAAAAGCCAAATTAAGCATAAGGCTCCAGCTGATTATGCAGGCTTAGAGCACACTGTTGTTTACTTGTTGTTGTTGTTTCAAGTCCATTTAAACCCAACCCTTGTCCTGTCATTTTGGAATACCAAATAAATCACCAATGTGTGTGGTATGCATAATTCCTTGAAACAACCATATTAAGCCTAATATCAGCAGGTTTTAAGTCCTCATTTATAAGAACCAAACTTTATGAAAAAAAAAGCTCATTTGCCTCCGATTGTTAATCTGTTTGAGGTTGGGTTTCGGGTAAAAAGCTCTTAGTGCAAATGCATAAGCCTAAAAAAGCCCATAACACACTGTTGGACCTCCCCTTTGCTGAGCACCATAAAATAGCCCAACTTTTCTACTTATATAATATTAAGCCATAGGTCTATATAGCTTTTAACATAGCTTATAGGTTTATCTTTTAAGTTTTAGCAGCTTTACACCCTTAGATAGCTTATTAAGCCACTTAATATAAGTGTCAAAAGTCCTACATTTTTCCTTGTTTTTATAAACAGTCATTTTAGCTTAAAAATATATATCAGCCTTATTTTAGGGCCTTTATTAGGAAGCCATAAGCTTATATTTTAAGGATTCCCCCTTTAGCCTTATAAACTGTCCCCCATAGTTTGTAGCTTAATTTGTTAGCTTAAAACCCAATAAGCAAAGAAAAATAAGTCTCATAAGCTTAATAAGCTTCTGCAGTCCAAAAAGTCTCACTTTTCTAGCTATAATTAAGTTAATTCAGCACATGGTGCTTTTACAAAAATTAGCTCCCCATACGCCCTTCTACAAGTTAGCTTTTTTGACTTTTATGTCAAATAAGCACTTTGCCCTCTTTGAATATCAGGGGTCCAACTCAGGGAACCATTAGTGATAATTTTCTTATTTTTAGTTTTTATATTGTTAGTCCCTTGGTTTACTACCTATTGCCCCGTTAGTCCTAATGTCCCTTTCCCTGTTAGTCCATTTGTTTTAAAAGCAGTTAACTTTAGTTTTATTTAATTTAATTTAATTTAATATAAATTAGGTTTAATTTTAATTAGTTAAATTACTTTAATTTTAAACAGTAACTTTTGGGCATTTTTATATTTTTAGAATTGTTAACTTTTTCTTTATTTAATTTTATTTTTTCAGAATTTTTATAACTTTTATTTTTTGTCTTTTTCTATTTCCTTAGTTTTAATTAGTTATTGATCTTTAAAAATTCATAAAAAATCCGAAAATTAATAAAAAAATATTTTTCTTTTTTATAAAATTTTCTTTTGTCATTTAGTGTCTAGGAAAAATATAACATTTAGTATAGGTTTAATTTTTTATAAAATTCAGTCTTAGACCTGTTTTACCCGGTGCGTTTTACCGTTTCTTATATACGTTTACGTTTCAAACGACCTCCGTTTAATTCTAGTTTTTTTTATTTTTCAACTTAAAGTAATTTAGAAATCTTAATTATAATTGTTTAAATTAATTTAGCATTTATTTTCTTAATTTTTAGTATTTAGGTTTCCCGATACCTGATTCTGTTCCCCGTATTTTAGTATAGATTTAATTTTAGGATTTCCCTATAACTAATTTTGTTTTCCCGTAGTATTTTAAAATCCCCATTTCCTAGTACCTATTTCCCGTAGATTAAAATAGTTTTTTATTTAATTTAAATTTTAGTTGTAATTATATCAGTGTTTCCATCATATCTAAATATTCTCTATTGCCGATGAGATAGATGAACCACCTCTCAAGAGGGCTAGATTATCATCACCATCTTCACCACCACTATCACCTTTACCATCATCATCTCGTAAGAGATCCAGGTCACCTTCACCACCACTACCATTGCCATTATCACTACCATCAGTTATGCTACCACCTTGTAAGAGGATTTAGATGACCCTGCTATAGATAGAGGCTACTAATGATACCTCTAAGGAGACATGTGAGGAGACCACTAAGGAAACCACTAATGAGACCATTACTCCTATCCGACTTCACAAGAAGTCACAGGCTCGCATGTGGAGATTCCTTATCTCCACTATCCATGCTTGGAGAGATTGGGAGGGTGCACCTAGCACCTTTGAGATAGGGGAGAGCTCTACAACTCATGTGTTGCTATTGACTGGATAGTCAGTTCACCACATTGTGCCTTTATTAGTAGCCAGACTTATCCGTCATGAGGGTTTGATTGATGAGGTTCATGACCACTTAAGAGAGGTTTCACTGGAAATGATTGAGACTTTAGAGTAGGAGGTTAAGACCCTGCGTGACAGAGCTAAGATTGGTTAGCAAGGTACTAAGGATCTGCATGATGCTTTAGGGAGAGCTAGACATGAGATTATTGAGCATTAAATTTGTCATGAGGGTTCGAAGGCACGCTTGCGACAGTGCAAGGATGATATGCTAGAGCTCAGGGTACACATCAGGAGATTATAGGATCATTTTGGCATGTAGTCCACTAGATCTCTATCATTTTGTAGCTACATTATTATACACTATCAAGCATTGAGTAGTACTCAGCTAGTAGTAGTTTATTTTAATGTGACGCTTGTATTCATTATTTTCCTTATAAAAAATGTATCAAGTATTGAAATCTATTTATGTTAGTTATGATTATGCTATATTGTGATGTTGATTTATACTGCCATTGTTGATTATATTATATCTCTGCGTGTCATGACTTTATCTTGTATGGAATCTTATTGTGTATTGTTATCTTTGTGATTTTGAAGAATTATGCCGACAACTAGACAATGAATGAGTTCTGCTACCATTGAACAATTGATCGCAAGCAGATGCCATGACAACTTTTGAGGCTAATTAGGCTAGTGCAAATGAAACTCATAAAGCAAGTGGAAGTGCTGGAGGCATTAAGCACATGGTTCGCAGCTGCTTATACAAGGAATTTCTAATTTGTAAGCCCCATTACTTCAAAGGAATAGAAGGAGCTGTTGAGAAAATAGAGTCAGTGTTTCAAATCAACAATTGTGTTGAGAGTTTCCAGGTGAAATTCGCTGCATGCACCCTGCTTGACGGTGCACTAACCTGGTGAACTCATATGTGAAGACTATTGAATTGGATGCAACTAACATGACAACTTGGAAGGAGATTGTTAACCATAAATATTCATAAGAAAAACAATGATTCGGAGGTCGAGAGGATTAAATAATAACTTAGGCATATTATTGATAAAGAGAGAAAAATGGTAGAGAGGGAAAGATGTGTGTGTCTAGACAAAAAAACACACACACCTTATAATACAAATGATTATCCTTACCCTCCTATGGAAGTATATGAGGGTATATATAGTACTAGATATGCCTAACTATCATCTAATGACATTATTAGTCCTTACGTATCCGACTATATGTAAACTAATGTAATTGCGTATAAGTGTTCATATTTTAAGGCTAACAATCTTCCCTAATATGTAGACATACGAAATTACTTATAACGTTCCTAACATGTACAAAATACAACAAAATAAAGTTTTCCAAAGCGCTTCTAATGTTGAAGATGACGTCTTTGTCTTCTAGTCTTGATACTTGTACTTTAGCTTGGATCTTCTGTGTCTTTACTTGTTTTGGAACCATTGTATTATGCATGAGTTGGATTAACTTCCCCCCAGCATGTCTTGAAAATCTTTCTTCATAGGCTTCTTTTTGGCGAAGTTTCTGAATCAGCTTCCCCCAAACCAACATCCGTATCTTGAGCAGATTCTAAAACTTTGATGTAGCTTGAACGATCTTCTAGCATTGACATTTAAAGTGCATAAAGGAATTTTGTAGAAGAGTCAGCCAACCACACCAACTAATACTTATTCTATAATGTATCATGACATTTGGTCTTGGTGAATATCCGTTCGAGGGTACATGCGAGAAATCAACAACAAATCTTCTCACGTATGTAGTATAGTTCACAAACCATAATAAGTAAAGTAGTATAAACTACTTCCCCCTAGAAGTTGACATGATTACAACAAAGTACACGTTTTCCCCCATGATGGTTTTGAATTCTCGGAAGCATCATTGACGTGTACGACCATATACTCAAGAAGTTCTTGTCATAAGCAACAATCTTGAAAAGTTATGAAATACATTAAAGAACTTTGAAAGATTTTGCTGAGACTGTGAAGTACCATTGACGTTCTGTAGTTTCAAATATCCTGTGAGAATTGCTGATTACATCTCAACCTTTAAAGTCTCTGACTAACTTACCAACCTCGTATTTTGTCGGCTATTGTTGTGACCACATGGTGAAGTAAACCCGATATACCAAACTTGAAACTGAAGTAAAATCCCCCAAATTTGTTACTTAAGCTTGCATTGTTGTTGATTGAAAAACGGTGCAGAAGAAAGCCTCTTAAATTGCTTCCCTATTACACTCATCTAAGAGCCAAAAATAAGTAAACACCTCTTGAGACTATCCGCGCTGATCGGTGTCATCTGCGTGTGAAACATGAGCACTACAACGTAACGCCTTTTAAGTGGATAGCCTATAACCGTGAGCGCGCTCACGCTCAATGTAACTCCTTTGATCGCGGTTTTAAATAGATAATACAAGTCTAATAATAACTGTGACGTTCAAGCAAGTCATCAATCGATAGATTGGGTTTGAAGAAAAGGGGTAGAAAGTAGAAGGAAGTCTCGATGATGAAATAAGTAGACGCCTTCGTGAAACCCACTTCAATCTCAAATAAGGGATACCCAATAAACTCCGTGATCACTTCGACATATAAAAGTCGAATTGCCTTATACGTAGTTTTTTGGAACGTTTAAGTGAAATCTTATTCGGTTGATGTTTTTAGTGTTTTAATTTTTTTGTATCGTTGTTGTGTTGTGTTGTTGTTATCAAATTAACATTCACGGGGGGGGGAGGGGTTAATTGGATAGTATTTTACAATTCTAATGGATTTAAACCGTGAAAAAAAAAAAATATCGACTCTCTTTACGGAGGATTTTTACTAAACATCAAAGAAAAAAAAACCGTGAATAAAAAAGTAATTGATGTTGGTGAAATCGTTGTTTTTTGTTAAACTTGAAGTACGTGAGCTTTTGTTGCTTCGCATTAATGAGCTTAAAACGGCAAAACGTGTGCGCAAACATATTAGGTTGAAGGGCTAACGGGCCCTGATTTGAAAGGTGCAAGAAAGGACAAACGATGTAATGTTGTTTTAACAATGAGGGTTATAAAACAAACAAATGACAAAGTTTGAATTGGGTTTGAAGTTCAGGGACCAATCTTGTCACTCTTGAATTTTAGTTAATTAATAAGACATTTCCCTCCATTGTCTTATCATCTTTTCGTTTTGAAAATTTGTAGAAATAAGAACGACGAGTGATTTGATCTAATGAACTGGTACGGTTATCGTCGGTGAAAGTCGAATATACCACGTTGATCGAAACGATGACACGATCGGAACGGTATACGTTATAAGTCCCGTAGATTACCGACACTCGAACCCGAAAACCGAAAACAATTAAACGAGTACGCGTTCGGTCCTATAGCACATTAAAAAAAAAAACCACTCGTTCTGATCCTCGTTTGTTCGATGGTTTCACTAGTTACGATGGTATCGTTCGATTCTGTCACTAGTTCGATGTCATAGTTCGTATGCTTTGCAATTTACACCTCGTGTTCGGATGGTCTCGTTCGATGGTCTCGTTCGATGGTCTCGTTCGATGGTCTCGTTCGATGGTCTCGTTCGATGGTCTCGAACGATTATTAAAGCAAAGTCCTCGTTCGATTCCTTTTGGGATTTCACTTGTTCGGCTATCCTTTCTTTCTTCTTCGCACCGTGTACAAACAAAAGAATCCACAGGAAACAAAGCTATATAAAAGCTATATATATAAAAAAAACTAACCCTAAACTTTGAAAATAAGCTTGTTATTCAAACGCACCAAAACACAGAAACACACCCTTTTGTTGCACTATTTTGTTATTCAACACACCAAAAAAAAATAAAAAAAAAAAAAATGGGGGGTTTTTTTGGTGTTTAGTAAAGATAGGCACTTTTTTGTTTGAATTTCCAACACAAAAAGAAATAAAATCAATAATAAAAAATGAACATTAAAAAAATAAGCCGAATTTTAATAAGCTCAATAAGTCACCACAACAAAAAAACTAAACACAACACACACGAATACAATACACCCTGGTTAGCTCTGGTCAACTTGTTATCCAATGATTCACAAGTCCCCACAACCCCCCCACCCCCCCCCCTTAACAAGAATGATTCCGGACGGTCGCGAGAACCCCCGAGGATCCCCAGGATTGGACGACAAATAGGAAAATCAACCCGGATCCATTGTAGGGCAATACTAGTTAGAAAGAATAGATTTTAGCTTTAGCCTTTTGTTTTACGTAAGGTTTTAGATGAGGTTGAATATATTTGGTGCCCGTGGAATTGGAATGGATATTTTTATATCTAAATTTAGAAAACATTAAAACAATAAAATATTATTAAAGAATCTAATAATAAATTTGGAAATTGAGGAGGGAAACATAAACGATAAAACAATTGATAAATCCTGAAAAAAAGAGAAAAAATTAAGTGGAGTGGGATGATGGGTAGAAAGAAATGGTGATAAGTATTTTCTCTTTTTTTTTTTATTGCTTTTAATGTCGTTTTTTGTTTTTTTTAGAGTATTTTCTTTGAGGGATACTTCACTACTAACACTTATCCTATTATTTACAAAATTAATGATAATCCTTTTCACCCCTCACATGGTAAGTTAATGGTTTGTTTAACAAGAACTTTTTTATTAGTAATGAGAATTTAATGATTAAGGGGTTTTTTATATATCTGCCCTAACGGACACGAGTATCTACTTACTACCTTGACATTTCTATTCCCTGACGTGTATTATCCACCAGAATACGCTATACTAAACTAATGTCTAATTCTCCGTTAAAATTTACTTCAACAACGTTACTTAGCCCCGACATATACTTAAGGCTAACAATATATATCCCATATATTAGCTTGTCGATAGTTATTGAAGAATTTTCTCCTTGAAGAACAGACTGAGAGAGAAGACGAGCTTCGCAAAAAGCTTAAAGTATAGTCTAAAATGGATCGTTTAAGTTAATATGAATGGATATCGTGTCTCGAGTAAGAACGTGATGATGAAAACACAAAATTTGGGGGAAATCTCATTTTTATTTTAGGGAATAGATTTTAAAGTTATTCAAATAGAAGTTTGTATAGAATATTTTGTGTCATTAAATGATATGCAAATCTGTTTTGTTAATAAAAGATTTCTCTTATTGATGGCAAATATTTATCTTAGAAAACAAGACAACGTTTTCACTATAAATAGAGGCCTAGTCTCATTCGTTTTAAACATCAAAAAAAAGCTCCATAGCAACCAAGTTCCAGCAATCCTTTCGATCAGAATCATACGACTGCTTCTGTGATATTTTCTAGGCAATAAAAATGTTTTGTCTAGGTCCGGTGTATTAACAGCCTTTTTTTGAACGTTTGTACCTGAGTATGACATGACGGGCGACGAATCGGTTTTTAAGGGAAGCGTGTCCAACACGTGCCTCGTTCTACGACCTTTTACTGCTTTCTTTATTTAAAATCGTTTTTTGTTTTTTTTTTATAGTGTCTTGTTTTCCATTCTGCTTCTATCCCATTATGTTTGTTTTATTTCCTGTCATTTAATTTTTGTTAATTATTATTAATTGTAATATGATTTTATTTTAATAAAAGTGTACATGTTTTCGTACACTAACAACTAGACGAAGATAAAAGTATTTAACTACTTTTGCGTGGGATCTAAATGAATTGGGCAACTCCTCTGTGAAGCTAATAGGGGTCTAATTGGAAGAAACGTTGGTGTTGCGGCTGGTGCCTGCCATTTAAATAAGTTGATCACGTACAAAGTTGGCATAAATTATTGGCGGGGGCTCACTCTTAGGGTGCACAAAGTGTAGAACATAAATTCTTATAGTTCTCGTCAAGTCAGCATCTATCCAATAACACTTATATAACATAAAACACCGTCAGCATTTTCGTCACATGAACAATCCCAAGATTTAACCTAAAGATTGTATATGTAATCGCAAACCTAGGAAATGTTTTCGTAATCGCAAGTAATAGGACGGACGTTTTCTTTTCAAGATTAAGGGACTTTTTTTGCAACACACGCAAACCAGAGACATGTATGTAAATTTTTGTTACACAAATATTCCTTAGATCGATTTAACTTAAAGATTGTTTATGTGATTGAGAGTAGAGGATAAGGGCATTCTTTTGCAAGTTTTCAAGGATTATGTTTGTAATGGTAAGTAAAACCACATGGACCATTTTTGTCATTTTTATTTGATTTATTATTTTGTGAATAAACAGTTGACAAACATTTATATTAAAATCAAAATCAAAATCAAAATTAAAGTTAAAATTAAAATTAAAATAAAAAGTATTACTACGTAGAATAATTAGAAAATGACGTGAAATGAGTTAAATATGAAATTATATCTAAAATAGGGGTCATTTTATATTACACGAATAAAAATATCAAAATTATATTTTTTTAAACATGCATCAAAATTATTGTACATTATACATTATTCACTTGTAAGTTGAATAAATATGACATTTTAAGGTTTAGATTGGATAAATATGAAATTATCCTGAAATATAAAGTATAATAAGTTGGGGTTTATATTTGCTAAATTTAATGGGATTTTAAAGCCTAAAGTTTGAGGGCTAATTTATATGCTAGTAAACTTAAAAGGTATGTACGTATTAACTGGTAAGTTAAAGGGTCTTATAATGTATTGTTTAATAGCTTTATAGTTTAGTTTGTTACTAAGGTGGTGTTTGTTTATTTAAAAAAAAGATTTTTTTAATATGACTCATTTAAACGTGTTTAAATATTTGGCTCAATAAGTATGTTTGTTTTCTTTCTCGCTCAAAACGCTGGTCAAGAGTGCTGACTGAAATCATTTAACCAACTAGATTTATAGATGGTGTCTTAATGCCTCTTAATGCATACTCACTCTTTATTTTTTTTTTGTGTTTTGTTCTTTTTTTTACTTTAGTTTTTTTTCTTTGGTTTTTTTTCGTTTTGCGAGATATTTTTTCTCGAATTTTCTTTTAATATTGATAGTATGCTAACGAGAATTACCCTTTCTTTGTTAAACAAATAATGTTCACAATAATAAGAAAAAATTACATCTTTCGTCCCTGTGGTTTATCCAGAAATCATGTTTCGTCCTTATTTGATTTTAATTACACTGATGGTCCCTATTTTATGAAACATGTTTCACTGATAGTCCTTATTCTGGAAAACAGGGACTACGTTGTACCAATATTCAAACAATATTTATTAACAGTTGGTACCCTATTTTGAAAAAAATAGGGAACAGCAGGTGCAATGAGTTTTGTAATTTAGGGACCATCAGTGTAATTAAAATGAAATAGGAACGAAACATGATTTTTGGGTAAAACCATATGGATGAAACATGTAATTTTTCCCAATAATATTGATGTTGATGCTTTTAAATTCTTCACGAGTTTTTCAAAAAAGTAGTAACATATAACTAGTTTGTGAAATTAAATTGTAGCTTGTGTAATTTGAACACGAGATTAAATTATTTCGTTAAAAACATTTTAATTGTTAATTGACAATGTAAAGTATATTCTGAAATTATATTTTTTCGCTATGTTATGATTTTAAAGTAAGGATAGTGACAATTTGTAAAATGAAGAAGACGTATAACCACATGGGAGTACAATATATGATTACTTAACGAGAATAAATTGCGAAACAATGATTTTGAATGTTTTTTAAGACATTTTAGTCTCATGTTGCTAGACTATGTTGATTTTATGACTAAAATGCTCCATATTATGGTTAAACACATTTATGATTCGTAAGAATAAAACTGATTTTAAGAATAAAACTGATTTTTACTAATATCATTCAGCCATTTAAAAAGTAAAAAACAAACAATATCTCAAATTCAGACATTTACTCCTCAGATTCAGATTCAGATATAGATGTACAAATCAAAATCAGATGCAAAGCCAATTAATAAACAAACACCACCTAAATTTAAATTTAAAGGATTTTGAAGCATAAAAGGTTTTTGGCCCGCGCTTCGCTGCGGAGCGCGAGGCTAGACGGCGTTGAGTCAAGAAGAATCCCGCTTGTGTTTCGCTTGACAGAACTAAAATGAAATATGCATTGCTTTTTGCCGTATTCGTAAGTATCCGTTTAAGTGAAAGCAACTTAAGTAATGTTTACATATAAAGTAAAGCAACCATTGCTAATACAATTTCATTTTACATGCTACCATTTTCGGTATAGTTTTCTTCAGATTAAAAGAAAACAAAAAGATAAGGTATCTCACAGAATATATTTAATCATACTCTGTTTGGGAGATTTGATTTTTGTTTCAGGTGTTAACCAAAACAGGAGATGACAATGCAGCAATCCTCGTTTTTGAAATTCTATAGTGTATAAATCTGCAAAGAGAAGTAAATGTGAATTAGGATTGAACTCTATAATCGATAAATTAGCTAATGAATCAACCTAAAGAATACTTCGGGTTTCTTTTCTTTCTAGTATGTATGAAAGTAATTTTTTTTCCTCAAAAGCATTTATTGAAATATGATACATCTACATGACCATCTGTTATAGGATGAACCTATTCACATATTCTTCTATATTTATCTTTTACGCCTCTTATTGAGAAGGTGGTCTAACCTGCGATATAATCTACGATTTCAATACAAATATCTAAATTAGGAGACAACGTAAGTGAAAATTCTGCTATAGACCAATTTGAATGCTTAAAATACTCTTGTTAGATTATTATATTAATAAGTGTTTAAGCATAAAATAGTCATGTACCTTAGCTAAATACTGTAAACAAATATCGAAGCTTTTTTAGGGGACAAAAAAGGTGCGAGTTTACAAACACATACTTAACTTAGGGGACATGAAGTACCGCATATGCAGAATCTATTTCGCTTGCTTCTTTCCGGCTTTCAAAATCTTTCTAGTTTCAAATGCAACCATAGAAAATGCCAGCGCTGAACCACAAAACTGTAAACTGGTGTTCCTCGCTGCGTAAGTCAAAAAAGGGAGTGTGCAACTTTATAAAGAACAACAACCTTAGTTCCAGCATAAGTGTGCACCTTTCTTCCGCTTCTTTCCGCTCTCTGCCCTATGCACCTTTTTTCAGCTTCTTTCCGCTCTTTGACCCTGTGAAAGCAGCTGAAATAATGACGAATACATTAGCAGTTGCGCCATTACATCGATATTTATTTGTTCGTAATCCCTAAAAGGGGGGGAAAAAAAAAAAAACAACAAAATCTTAATATTGGCTCTAGAAGATGTTCAAATTGAGATTTCATGTGTATATGTCAAAACAACTAACTACCTTATGCGAAGCTCGGTTTAGTGATTTAGTGAGGAGTCTTATATAATTTGGTTCCAAAAAGTTAATCCCCCTTAAGAAAGGTCTTATGAAAATAAAAGGCTTTTCAATTGTATCAAGAATAGGCGTTGAGGTCTTTTCAGAAAATATATCGCCTACTTAAGGTAGACCACATAATCGACCCCGCCCTTGTATCTATCAAAACCAAAATCGAAATAAATGGCAATGATTGAAAATGTATGAAAAAGATGGTAAATGACATTTAAATATATTATGTAGCAAACCAATAACATAATGTTCTTTTGGGGTGCGTGGGATTAATTAGTTTTTTAGAACAGAAGAGGTTTTGTGTTATAAAAACTGCCACGCTTATGAGCTGATTGAGTTACTTAGGCACTATCCTTGATAAGCAAGTATCCCGTTCTGCTTATTTTTGAGTTTTTAAATTTCGTCGTCACGAACATATTTAACTGAGCTCATTTAAAGGTTTAGTGTACGTGGCACATAAGTCGAAGAAACTCGGCGTTAGGTCATTTTTTAAATCTTTTAAAACCTACCTCAGATTCCCAACTCTACACGAATTAAGATTTACCAATTTCGGGACTAATATTGGACCAAAGTCAATAATATAGTCCAAATATCCATTTTGCCACACTTTAAAACAAAATGTTTATAAACTAAACGTACATTATTTTCGCAACTTCACATCACACATGTTTTTTGGCTCTCTTCCGTCTGATTAACTGAGAGTCCCTTAAATTGAATGATTCTTTGCAGACCTATAATGATGATAGCCATAGATGTATAAATACAACCGACCTATATAGAAAAACTGATATGAATACAATATGTTGTTGCGGGAATCTCAACACAACGTACTAGAAAAAACACAATGTTATAACTAAAATAACAACTTCTATTAATCTGCTTTTAACACTTTACAGATTACTAACTATTTTTGATATGATATTGCTATGAGATATCTTGAGGACGTACCTCAACTGTGCCTGATGAGAGCACATTTTATAGTTCTAGGATTAACTTTACAAGCTTTACAAATCGCTATACAGATACACATATCTTTCCTTAGAATATTCATACATATTCATAAAACGGTACAACTATTTTTTCTAACTAACGGTACTAAAACTATTTCGATCATAAGTACTTTACAATTTCTGTACTGTCCGGTACTAAACTATAACTAACAGTTACTAATATTTGTTACTGTCGCCGGTACTAACTTATTAAAACACTAAATCCTAAAATCATCCCCCAAACATGAATGTTTTGAATTGTTTAACTTCATGTTTCCTTCAAATCTTTAATGACATAGAGGGATGTAAATCCAAAAACACTATATCATTTCTTGAACTTGTAAACTCTATCCTTCTTCAGCAGCAACTTTGTCTTCTCAGCAACTCAGCAACATCTTTTCAGCAACAATCCAACTAAGTTGGCTTTGTAGTTTTTGGCAAACTACCAGCCATTAACGGATTTGATGTTCCTTTACCAGTAGCCGTTTGCTCTGGGATAGTTAACTCTTTATTTTAAAAAATATGGTGAGTTAAATTCCATACAGTTTTTGTAACTGTCAACCTCAATGGAATAGATTTATCTTTACCAAATACGTTTGCTTTTGGGACTAGCCATTGCTTCATTGTAATAACATGGTGCATGATTAAACCATATTGTTTTTAGCCAAAACGATCAGCTATCAACAGATTTGATTAGTCATTACATGGAATGTTTGATCATGGACTAGCCAACTCTTCACCACAGAAGCAAGGTGAGTTGAGAACCTTACAATTTTTGGTAAATTGTCAACCATAAATGGATTTGAGAAGTCTTTACCACAAGCCGTTTGCTTATGGACTAGCCAGTTCTTATGCCTGTTAAGCATGGTGAACTGATGACCATTTGTTGTGTGGTGGTTAGCCAACACTCAAACCCTTCTCAATCCCATCAGTCTTACTCTTCAGATTCTAACTCTGCAAGTATCTTCTTGACAAATTTAATCAATTCCAATGCCATAGTATTCTCTTCTTCAGACTCTAACTTCAATTTCAGCATCTGCATCAGTACTTCCTTTCTCAAAGGATACTTCTTCTCTACCAGCATATGGATGACTAAACCTGTGTCAGTCACTAAAGTATGTACTCCTGAAGAACATCGAAACTTCCACTACAATCTTCCAATCTTGCTGTGCATTCCAAAACTCATTTTTATCATCTGGATTGAACATTACCATCAAATCTCCCCAAAGAACTCTGTCAAAACCTTCAGGCATCTCATCTTGGTATTTTTCCATTACCAGTTGATACACAGCATTTAAATTTCTCTATCGAATATGACTATACCTTGTCATCAAAGTACTAAAGTATCTCTTCTGTCCATTACTCCTAATCACCACATTTAGATTAATCTCCTCAAGGTGTTCAGCTTGATCAGTTTGTGGTCTAGCTCCAAGACACTCTGTCTTCCATTCTTTGATAGGATATTTTCTGTCAAGTATCTCATAGTCCACTTCTTTTTCTTCATCTGGAACTATGGTTAAGTGCAATCTTAGTTCATCATTCTCTTTGTCACTATCATCTTCAGAAGTGTTTTGAATATATCTTCTTTTCCTTGACTTTATCTTTTTTCCTAGTTACCAAGTTTTCTTTTTCTAGTTTTTTACCCTTTTTTTTATATCTCTTCATCTTTATTTTTCCTCCTGAAACTTCTTCTTTGCTTTCTTCCTTGACACTTCCACTTTTAGATAAATCAATCTCTTCTCATTCATCCTCTTGATCAACCTTTCATCTTCAGCAGACCCAATAGAGATGAAATCTTCATCAGACCTGTTAATCTTTTCATACAAAGCTTGTACTTCCTCATGCTTCAAGTAGGTCATCATTTGATTTCTGAGTTGATTCTTAGTTGGTGGTTTATTCCTTATAGCTTCTGATCTTTGTTGAGCAAGGAACTTTCTTTGAGCAACAATTGTATCATGAAGGAACTTAGCTCTTTCTTCTAATGTAAATTGCTCTCTTTCTTGTTCTTGAAGTTTCTCAGCAAAAAGTCTATCTACCTCAATCCTTGCCTTTATATCATCAAAGTCTCTTATAAGATCTTCATTTGCAGCATTTTCTTCAGCAATTCTGTTTCTCTCCTCTTCTTCTTCCCACTCTTCTTGCACTTTCCTAGCCAACTCTTCATCTCTTTCAAGCTGCTTAAACTTCTTCTCAGCCTGAGGAATACCATCAGATTCACTTTCAGATTCATCCTCCTCTTCAATCTTCTTCTTCCCTTTGTCTTTTGGATCAATCTTTGGAAGAGGCTTTAATGTGAGAAGTGATCTTGTAGAAGTAGGCTAGGTCTAATCAGTTTCTTCAAACATCCTTCAACTTACAACCTTTCTCTTTTTCTTTAGAACCGCTTTGGCTTTGATCTTTGTTAGGAGAACTTTAGCTATTGTTTCATCATCTCTAAATATCATAGAAGTGGGTGTTTGAGTGGATGTTTGAGTGGCTTGAGTAACAATTTCATCCTCAGTTTGATCTTCAGTACCTTGTATTCGCTCATCAGTACTTTCAACTTTCTCTTCAGTACCTTCTCTTTGTTCTTCAGTACCTTCAAAGATCTCTTCAGTACCTTCTCTTTGCTCTTCAGTACCTTCAAAGATCTCTTCAGTACCTTCATTGTGCTCTTCAGTACCTTCAACTTGTTCATCAGTACCTTCAATTTGCCTGTCAGTACTAAACTGCACAATTGAAATGGGTTTAAATAGGTTTAGGAGACCTAATTTCAAGGAAACCGTTTCAATTTACACTTTGTACCCTTGGCGGTATTTTTCTTTAACCTCTCTAAAGCGGTACAAACTTTGCCTAGCGGTACTAAGTTTGCACTGGCGGTACTAACTTTGTCCAATCAAAGAAAGAACAATGTAAGTATCAGGAGTGCTGCAGTACCATCAGTAACACTTCTCAATGACTCTCTACCTTCTTTCAAATATCTGGAAATGCATTATCTATGGGGAACATGTTTCTTTATACAAACTATACAACACAGTATATTGCCTCCCTTTAACCAATGCAACTTATGGATTGATCATCCCAATAGTAACAACCAAGAACTGAAACCTGCTTACATCAAATGCCTTGGTGAGTAAATCAGCTACATTGTCATCAATGTGAATTTTAAGCACCTGAATGAGTTTCTTTTCATAAGCATCTCTTATGAAATGGTGCCTAATAGCAATGTGCTTTATCTTGGAATGATATACAGGATTCTTTACAATGCAAATTGTGCTTTCATTGTCAATGTAGATCTTTGTGTTCATGAAGTTGAACCCATAGTCTAACATTTGATTTTGAATCCACAAAACTTGCCCACAGCAGCTTGCTCTCTCATACTCAGCAAGCAAAATATTCTGCCTCTGTCGTAGGAAGTAGTACAATGGTCTGCTTCTTGCAATTGCCAAGAAATGTGCTACTGCCAAGAATTTGACAAACCTCCTGTTGTGGATTTCTGTAAGATTTTGCTCCAGCATAATCACTATATGAGTACGGATTTCAAGGTCAAATGAAGTACACTCTATGATACCAAATACCTAGTTTGGGTTTGGCCTTTAGGTACCTAAAATAATTCTCTTGACAGCACTTAGAGGGAAGTCTGGTGGAGTTTTTGGGGGGGGGGGGTGGGGGGGGGGGGGGGGGGGGGGACCTCGAAACCTAGAACAAGCAAGATCAAACATAATGTCAGGTCTAGAAGCAGTCAGATACAATAAAGAGCCAATCATGGACCTAATAAAAGATGAACATCCACAACTTTTGGCCTCCTCATACCTTGGAACTAAGGCTTCTGAGTTTTTTTTTTTTTTCCCTTCAAATTGGTTGTGTACTAGCAGTCTTAACATTGGCAAAGTCAAACTGTCTCAGGTTTTCTGCAACCACACATGGTACTTATCTGACTAATAAAGATTCCATCTTCCTTCTGTTTGACTTGTAATCCAAGAAAGAAAGCGACTCTCCATTAGAATCTCATTTGAAAATCTCTCTTCAGTAAATGCCTCAAACTCATCACACCTAGATTTCTTTCGTAGACCAAAGATGATTTCAATACAATAGACTTGAACAAGTATGATATCATTTTTGTCCTTCTTTAGGAAGAGAGTTTTGTCAATGGTTCCTCTTCTGTACCCATTCTTCAATAAGAAAGTAGATAAAGTAGCATACCAGGCTCTAGGAGCTTGATGTAGCCCATAGAGAGCTTTGACAAACTTTTGTTTAACATTTCCTGAGGATGTTTTAGAATCTAGGAAAAACCTTTGGTGGTTGAGACACACAGACCTCTTCATCAATCTCCAAAAAGGAAGCACTTTTTAACATCCATTTGATAGACTACAACACACATATATGAAGGCAAAGGCAAAAAGATCCTTATGGCTTCAGTCTAGCCACAGAGAGCAAAAACATCATCATAGTCTATCCCATCCTCTTGCTAGGACCCTGAGCAACTAACCTTGCTTTATTTTGACCACCACTCCTCTTTCATTCCTTCTTATTTCGACCAATCCCACCTTAGTACCGATAGCCTCTCTTACCCATTATGGCAAATTACTAAGACCCTCAATCCTTTTGTCATCCAAAACTGCAACAATTCTTCTTGCATAGCATCAACCTAGCTTTCAATCTTCAAGTGCTTCTGAAATCTTTCTTGGGTTCATGTTGAGACGACAAACAAGTAAATAAAACAATGAATGAAAGTCCTTGTGGTTTGTTCTTTTGGCGTTTTGAACATAGTTCCAAAAAGCATTGAGCTCCAGAACTTGTATTGACTTTGCTTTGTTATGTTACTACTGAGTTTGGATCTCCTAGATAAGTGCTAGGATGAGTGGAAGTTGTTGAATCCTTGATGTGGGATAGGACTAACATTCACAACAGTTTCTAAGTTTGTGAAGTCAGCCACTGCACCCTCATCATTTTCAAAAAGATGAAAGATAGTGAAAATACCATCAAGTGGAAGTTTGTAGATATTCTTAAGTGGAGGTATTTCTGAGTCATCTTCTTCAGGATTTGTTGGATCAGAAAGAGATAGTCCCTCAAAAGAACTGGCAGTACTAACTGGTAAGCTAACAGTATTAACTAGGTTAGTACTGCTAGCTTTAGCTGGTGTGCTAACAGTACTAAAAATGTTAGTACTGCTAGGCTTAGCAGCTCCTTCTTGAATAATCAAGTTCTCAGTTTCTTGTGCAAACTTCTTTCTGAGAGCTTCAGCTTCCTCATTAGCCTCCTTTTCTTGCCTCTTAAGTCTTTCAAGGTCATCCATAAAGACTTGTTCTTCCTCTCTTGGACCTTCTCTCTTATCATCTGTTGTTAATGCTGGTGTGATTGTTGAAGAATAGGAAGGCCATATTGGCAGTATAAAACATTCTTGAGCAGATTCATCTTCTTTGTCAGAATCCTCTGAATCAATGATCTCTTCTGTACCTGCATTTTGGTTAGCTTCTTGTTGACCTGCATGTAGGTTAGCTTGATTCTCTGAACTAACAGGATGATAATTCATAGAATCAGTTAAATAATCAAGATCAAAAAGCCAAGTTGGTCCTTTTCCTGCAACATTTGGTTTGTTCTCTAAGAAGGTGATGTGCAGGTTTTCTTCAACTCTTTTGGTTTCTAAATTGTATACTCTAAAAGCCTTGCTTTGTAGAGAATACCCAACTAAAAACCCTTCATCTGATTTTCCAGCAAACTTGCCAAGGTGGTCAATGGTATTCAAGATGGTCACATGGCACCCAAAAGGTCTTATATAACTTATAATTGGTATCTTACCAGTTAAAAGTTCATAAGGTGTCTTATTATGAGGCTTGGTCACTAATACCCTGTTTAGAACATAACAAGCAGTACTAACTGCTTCAGCCCAAAAAGTGTTAGGTAAAAATGAATCTGCAAGCATGGTCCTTGCAGCCTCAATAAGGGTCCTGTTCTTTCTCTCAGCAACTCCATTTTGTTGTGGAGTTCTGGCATTACTGTATTCCCTCTTGATCCCCTTTGACCCACAGAATTCAATAACATCCTTGTTCTTAAATTCTGTACCATTATCACTTCTAATAGTTTTAACCTTTTGATTCAATTGGTTCTCTATCTGTCTTATAAAGTCCTTAAGGATTGCACTAGTTTCATCCTTAGTTCTTAAGAAAAATACCCAACTAAACCTGCTAAAATCATCAGTGATTACAAGGCAATAGGTCTTATGGTTTAA
>BQNB010040697.1:0-47230 GCA_026074375.1 Tanacetum coccineum
TCTTTACGTACCCAAACTCTTACTTAATGACATTCATAAATTATACCAAAAATCACCCATGTTAATTTATGAGTATATTAACTACCTTGGGATTCCCAAGAATTACTTATATGTATAACAACCTCAAATAAAATCAAACTTCAAAACTGTCCTAGTTCGGATCTGATTGCACACCAAAATGTATCACTCTAACTACCATACTTAGACATGCTTTCAGAGGCTAATTTTCACAGGATTATCCATAGACATATGGAACTTAACTACTACAGAAGGGCTAAGCCTAATTCCCTTTTTAAGTATAGGTTTTACCCTCACAAACATGACCTAAATCTGACCAATATTTATCGATCTGACAACTTTTAGTGTAACCAACATTTGAATGACTTCCCGACCTTAAAAACTTTTAAGGCTGAATTTTATGGAAAGTAGACTCTTTTGTCTTATTCATAGCCTCAAGAAACATATCAATACACATTTTTATCGTCTAGATATCAGTCGTTGAACACGACCAAAAATTCTGCTCAACCCTAAATCAAGTTTTAACGCAAATCTAACCTAACCAATTGCATGAACATAACCCTAATCAAGCCCTAATCATTCTATCATAATCAAATATCATTAATATTCTGATTTTTATGAAACCCTAGAATCCATCATTGATTTTGTTACATGAATACATAATTTAAACTAGGATGAACACATTTACCTTGATGATTAGCACCTAAACCACAACTCTTGAATGTTTATTGGATCCACAAGTGAAAATCAACTTCTTAGGGTTTTAGGAGGCTGAAATCGTATGGAAAAAAGGGAGGGGGAAGAAAAGAATGGGCCAAGTTTGGTTTTATATCTATATCCTACAAGTCCTAGCCCAACTCAAATAAGTAACTAAAACACTTTTTCTCTTTTCTTTTGGGCCGGCCATCCCCTTCTCATATATATATTTTTATATTATTTATTTATTTATTTACTTATTTACTTCATTACCTTAAGTTTTATAAAAACCTAAGCTAATTTGATTAAACCTTTTTTACTTAAAACGCCCCCCTTTAAAAAAAAACTTACTAAACTTTCTAAAGATAACTTTCATTTCACCAAACCGCTCCTATTTTAGAAAAGTTTGCAACAAACTTCTATACTTCACTCATTTCTTATTTCATTCTAAAATGCTATAGTTTCCCATAACACTTAACACTTAATTATCAACTATTGACGTAGCATTGCATGCAACACGTCTTTCATTTCCATTATCACCACACGTGAACAAATGGAATACTTAACACCAAACTCATATGCACACAAAATAAGATAATGATTTACCTCTAAAATGACATCATGCACATAAGTAACCCACTTCAACATACATATAGAACACATAGCACGCAAGAAACATACAAAATGGACACTTAGCCATCTCTAAAGGTATAAACTAACTTGCTCAAATTACGGTTGTCATAGTATCCCCTCCTTATGGAAATCTCGTCCCGAGATTTAACTAGTTGGTTTAACAACATGATCAACAAATAACTGAGGATACTTAGACTTCATATAGTCTTCGCGTTCCCAAGTAAACTCGGGACCACGCTTTGAATTCCAATGAACTTTCACAATAGTGGTATTCTACTACGTTCAACTCCTAATCTCATCGATCCATAATTTCTACAGGTTCATCAACAAAACGGATAGTCTTGTCGAATTTGATTTCATTCAACGGCTTAGCAAATTAGCATCCCCAACAACTTATTCAAATTTTACACATGAAAGGTGTCCATGTACGCTATATAACTCCTCAGGTAACCTTAACCTATACGCTACAAGGCCAATCCTTAAGGAACTCAAACGGTCCAACATATATTGGTGTTAACTAACCCTTCGTTCACAAAACGCACTACGCCCTTCCAAGTCCAACTCCTTTAACAATACAACGATCTCCACCTCATACCTAGACGACTTACGCCTAAAATTCAACATTAGCTCTTGTTAACGGATCTTCCCGCTTTGGGCTTTTCCTTTACCAACACTACCTTATCATTCGTTTCTTGTACTAACTCAAGTCCAATCAAACTACTCTCTCTATAATCTCCGCCCATAGAACAGGCGACCTACATTTCCTTCCATACAATGCTTCAAACGGAGCACACCGAATGCTCAAATGGTAACTACCACCAAACTCGATAACATATGCCCTCATTATATCTTCCAAACTCTGAATCATATGTTTACTTTGCCATTATTCGCTTGAGGATGCTAAGCACTACTCAAATCCAATCGCGTCTCTAACACTTTCTGCAGTGCGTGACAAAACCACGAGGTAAATCATCCATCTCAAATTGAGTTGATCATCACTAGAATTCCATTCCTTGCTATTATCCAATCAATACAAATCCTTTCCAACTTTACATCTTGAAATCTTCTTGTATAGCTAGAAAATGAGCTAACTTGGTCAGTCTATCGACCATCACCCAAATCACATCATACTTACTATTTTGGGACCTTGGAAATAATTAGTGATAAAATCCATGGTGATTCTATCTCCATTTTTCACTCAGTATCTCATGCAGTATTAGCAAGCCAAAAGTATTTGACAATGCAGCTACACCTCTTAACAAATTCGACAATTGCTACACTAGGTAGACTATATCCTTTTCTAACACGTGCTACCATACATGTCTCCAAGGTAATAGTATGTCTTATTCCGCTCCTGGAAGTAACTAAGTATCTTGATGCATGGGCCCACCATTATACTTCCTACCAATGAGAAACCCAATTTCATCCATAAAGTACAAATTACTCGTCTCTTTTTCTTCGATTTGTTCTCAAAACCATGTAGCCTTTCTACGAGTACGTTCTCTTGCTTGAACCCTCACTTAGGGCTGCCAGCATCATCCACTTACTCGCTTGATTTCACCTCTCTCCCTTTCTAACTCAACGCATCACCTATTACATTCTCTTTATCGGGGTATCCAAAAATCATTCTTCAAAAGTCTGAAAAGCCTCTTCTTGTTCTAAGGTCCACTCATACTTCTAATTCCTCTTAGTTAGGGAAGTAAGGTTCAATTCAATCCTAAAAAAATCGCGATGAACGTCGTAGTAACTGTTAATCCTAAGAATAAATCATCCAATTCCTCACGACCTCACTCTTACTCTGGTCCCACTGATTACGTTAGGTTGACACACGTGACCAAGAAAAGCAACTTAACTCAAAACTCACAAATTAGAAAACTTCGCCTATAGCTTCTCCTTCCTTGGTAACCCAACACTAACTTCAAGTGAACTTCATGCACTTCCTTCGACTTTGAGTAGGCCAGAATGTCATCAATGAATATGATGAAAAACCTACCTAAGTACGGTTTGCAAACCCGGTTCATTAAGTCCCTAAAAACCGATGGTGCATTGGTTAACCCAAAAGGCATAACCGTAGACTCAAAATGTCCGTATCTCGTTTAAAATGTGGTCTTTGGAATGGCATCCTCATGCACTCATAGCTGATGATAACCTGACCGAAAATCTATCTTTAAGAAAGGACACGCTCCTCGTAACCGATCAAACAAGTCATCAATCCTAGGGAGTGGATAACGGTTTTTAATAGTTAATTTTTCAACTCCGTATAATCAACACACATGCGAAAAGAACCATCCTTATTCTTAACAAATAACACCGGTGCTCCCCACGAAAAATGACTAGGTCATATGGAACCCTTGTCTTGCAACTCTTGAAGTTGCCCGAACAATTCTTGCATTTCTGAGGGTGCCCAAACGATATGGATACTTCACGACCGGCGTCGCTCCATGAACAAAACCTATGCGGAACTCAACTTGTCATCGTGGTGGTCATTGATAAATCTCCCGGAAGCACATCAATAAAACCTCATACCACGGGTATATCACTTATCCTAGTTTCATCTACCTTAGCGTTCATTAGGGCTTTAGCGGCTCCCAAAGTACGTTTCCCATGAACTCGAAATATCTCGTCACCAGTTCAACGGTATTCTAACCTCCTTCTCATAACATACTACAACAAACTTCCTCTTGGATAACCATCTATTCCCACAACTCACACACAAGCATCCATGACTCAACGGTATCAACGAACTCCAAGGGTTACGAACAATCAAATAGGATAACAAACGAAAATCAGTCAAAAGGCTAGAATGCATAAATAGGAGAATTCCATAATGCAAGTAGACGGGATCAAATGACATAAGAATCCTTGAAAGAAAGGATACGTATATGCACCGATATACACGCGAGACGAAAAAAAATCAAACAGGCACCACACAAAAGAACATATAAAAAAATTTCAATAACAAAAGACGAAAATTCTTATACAATTATCAACTTTACACGAAAGACAATAAATAAATAATGATTTTTAAAAAAATTAATTTAAAATAAAGAAAAGTCACTTTAAGGTATACAAAAAAATCATTTAAGGAATAAATAAAATTGTTTAAATGTAATCATTATAAAATTTCATTCTGGTTTTCAAAAAATCAGAGTGGTTTATCTAATGGTGTTTCGACCTTACCACAATGAATCACTTTAAATCTGCTTTTTATATAATCAAATAAAAATCTATTTACAAAGATCAGTTTATACACAGTTTTCTCCAAACACCAACACAATACTTCAAAAGGGTTTTTTTTTATAATTAGACATCAATTATAAAATATGTTACTCAAACCAAAAGGGATCGTAAAACACCGTACAGACTCTAACACAATTCTATTGTTTGAAAACAAAAGAAAATACCAGAAACCACAAACTCAAAATAAAATCAAACGAACTTGTACAAGAAAACTCATGCAAGATGTTACATAATCAAAAGAAGACGTAAGGCATTATCCAAAACAACGATCAACAAAGCAAACCTAAAAGCATCGATACAACAAACATGTCCCAACAGGGTTTAACGAAACCAAGGGATATACAACCAAAGGGGAGTAATGAACCACACTAATATGTTAGGAACAATTACTACTTAAAAGAAACGTTTGATACTCATACGAGTAATCAATGCAACGAAAGAACTAACGAAATGCGCCTATATCCGAAAGAGCAGATCCGAACAACCAATATATATCAAGACGTCGAATAGGAAAGATAGGACATCCGTACTAACAAAGTACATGAACGGATGCTTAAGCTTAGACTTAGGACATCCAAAACAAACAACCGATCAAAACAGCACCTTATACTAGCATAATACTAGGTATCCACAATTACTAGATAAAAGGGCAAACTTACTATCTATACAACTTAACTCAACATATCCTCCAACTAGGGTAAGAGAAAAATTATCTATCCATACCACCATCTTTATCATAAATACACATAAAGAAAACATATTACACTACCACCTTACAACCAAACACAAATAAATGCAATCATGGTCACAAGTCTACGTGTGTGGTTCCTTTATAATTATGTTGGCCACCGTAATTATAAGTGCCTCCTTTCACACGAGTACTTACTTCCAAGATTACCCCCCCATTTCAAGTCATCATTCACAAAATAGCACATATTCCAATCCACATTGCACATCTAAACCACTCTAACTAAGAAGACCATAAGGGTAATCTCCATCAAAATATCTACTTTCTTATATCAAAAATAAAATCGAAACGAACATAAAAGAACGAAGTCTCGCAACAATTCCCCAAAATATGAAAATATCCAAAAGAAATAATCAATAACAATCCGACGAGTAAAGGACGGGATAAACTTATGCTAGGTGGGCCTCGCTTGGGTTTGACTTTGCCTCCGGCAAGAAACCACCACGACTCTGCGGTCCCAGCCCACTACGCGCATACCGATAACGAATCAACAATCCTATCGTCCTCCAGTCCACAATAGACTCCTCCTTAAGGATCCTTATAACACTTAAGTCAGTTGAGAAACGGTTCCCCAACGAGACTTATTACGGGTGGGGGAAAGAACACGCTAAATACTAAGAAAGTAATACATATCATACCAGATAATGGTAGGCAAAATAACTCAATGACAACTTAGCAAAATACGAGATATATAAGCTATGCAAAAATAGAGGGGAAGCATAGCAGTTATATCATCAAACACTTAAGCCCTAAATGCATCTACATGAAGGACCCCTAGGTTATAGTCTAGGCTCAACCACCTACTTCTCTATAACTAAAGGCTCTGATACTAATCTGTCACACCCCGCCTATGCAAAAACGCAAGGCGTAACGAGAATGGATATCATCACAACATAATGGTGTCTACTATAGAGAAATCTAAATGAAGGAGAAAATCAAATGGACACTATGTGCCAGGACAATACCCAACACAAGATAAAGGAGTCTTGCATTACTAAAGTAATGTCGTACACGAAACAACATAATTTGAAAACAAACAATCTCCAACAAACAAGTATCAAGCAAAACAAATGTCATAAAAGAAAAGACTAGAAAAGACAACTCCACAAGCAATGCCTAGGTCTCTCTAGCCACTCTTCCTAACAACCCTCTTATCATCACAATCACACCTGAAAATGATCATAAAAAACTCAACATAAAGTTGGGTGAGAGTCCATAGGTATAGACATGAAATCAATTCCAATTGCAAATTTACTGTGAAAATAAAGAAAACATAGCGAGGATAAATAAATGAACTACCATACCGGCCAACATGCAAATACTAAACAAATCAAATGAAAAAAAAAAAAAATAACCTTTCAAACGACTACAAGAACGTCTCATATCACACCAAGGTCCCTGTTGTTACCCTGCACCCCTTAGACCTAGGACACGGATACAGCCCTCAAAAAAACCCTCCTCCCGCTAGGCCCACAGAACCAACCACTAAAAGGCCATGGATACCCGAAGTGATACCCCCCTGCTTAGTTCACAATTCTCATATCACATCACAAAACATTAGCACCCAACATACAATATTAAGAGTATAGTCCAAGCATCTTTTGACAACACATTTCAACAGTAAATCAAAATATTTTCCAAACACTTTGCATCATTTCCACCCTAATAAATCATAAGAAAAGAGGGGTTATGAAACTCACCTAGATACTCAAACGTAGCTTCTAAATCTCAACACGCAACTATACAAATAAATAAACACGGTTACACGCGACCAAGCTAAAAGCTCTAGTCTATGTAACACACATATGATGGATGTCTAAGGGTTTATTTAACCATCATGGGTCACCCCGACACCATGCCCAACCTTAACCATCTCATTAACACTTTACACTAGCAACTTACAATTAACTCAAAATTGCATAATTTTAGTGTCTCTTTACGTACCCAAAACCCTTACTTAACGACCTTCATAAATTATACCAAAAATAACCCATGTTCATTTATGAGTATATTAAATACATGTTATTCCCTAAGAAATTACGTACATGATAATAATCTACCTCAAATAAAATCAACTCAAAACTGTCCTAATTCGGATCTGATTGCACACCAAAATGTATCACTCTAACTACCATACTTACACATGCTTTCAAAAGCTAATTTTCACAGGATTATCCATAGACTAGGAACAAACTACTGTAGAAGGGCCTAATCTTAATTCCACTTTAGTTTTAGGTTTAACCCTCACAACATGACCAAATCTCCCCGTATTTACTGATCTTGCAACTTTAGTGAAACCAACATTTGAATGACTTCCAGACTAAAACTTTCGAGCAGGATTTATTCTGAAAGTAGACTATTTTGGCTTATTCATAGGCTCAAGAAACATATCAATACACATTTTTATCATCTAGATATCAGTCGTTGAACACGACCCAAAATTCTGCTCAACGCTAAATCAAGTTTTAACCCAAATCTAACATAACCAATTGCATGAACATGACCCTAATCAAGCCCTAATCATTCTATCATCATTAATTATCATTAACATTCTGAATTTTATGAAACCCTAGATCCCTTCATAATTAATTGTTACATATTTTCTTTTTTAAAAAGAATTAAACAAGGACAAAATCCAATACATAGCGTTCTCAACTTACATTTACACCCGATCTGAACACTTGAATAATTTGGATCAAATTTTGATCTCCTAACATTTGGGGCTGAGATTGGACGGCAAGGGGAGAAGAGGGAGGCAAGGTGAGACTAAAATTATGATAGGGTTTTTTATGATAATTAACTTAATAAGTCCTAGATTAACTAAAACACTTTATTACCTAAGTTTTTAAACAAACCTAAGCAGTTTATTAAAACCTTTTTACATAAACCTACTTAACTAACCTTTCTAAATTAACTTTCATTTCAGGCAAATAGCTTTCTATTTTTATTTTTTTTGTAAAACTGCAAAAATCATCCCTTGGTTTAAACATATTTTGGCAAAAATCATCCCTGTGTGTTTTAAATGACATAATTACCCTCCATAATTCGTGGTGAGGGATGATTTTTGCCGAACATTTCAGCGCTCAGGGATGATTATTGCCAATAGTATCGGTTAGGGATGATTAGTGCCAAAAAGTACAAACCACAGGGATGATTTTTGCAGTTTACTCTAATAATAATAATAATAATAATAATAATAATAATAAATAAGTAAATTACAATTAAATATAATAGAATTAAATAAATATAATAATAATAATAATAATAATAATATCGTATTTGACGCAAAAGAGTGAAGACCCAGATAGTATCTCCACTCCCCTCTAATTTGTTGTAAATTCTATTATTATAATGAAGTGATGATTTAATTAAAAAAAGTAAAAAATAATTATAATTGTGAATATTAGTTTTTTTTTTGTAAAACTGCAAAAATCATCTCTTGGTTTAAACATATTTTGGCAAAAATCATCCCTGTGTGTTTTAAATGACATAATTACCCTCCATAATTCGTGCTGAGAGATGATTTTTGCCGAACATTTTAGCGCTCAGGGATGATTATTGCCAATAGTATCGGTTAGGGATGATTAGTGCCAAAAAGTACAAACCACATGGATGATTTTTGCGGTTTACTCTTAAATTTTTGTAAACTTCGAATGGTATTATCTTGCATCTTGTGCAATGTGAATCATTATGTCGCATTCTCGTGTTTCCACCGCTGACGGGGTGTGACAACTGTTCATTCTAATGCCATCCTCTCTATATTTATTGTTCATCAAATTTTTATTTTTTATTGTCTCGGAGCTTAACGATCGTTAAGTGCACTTAACGACCTCTGCTTATTGTTATATATAGGAAATGTATGAACCATTTTCTAAAAAGAGTGTAGACACTTGCAAAAATAGATTGTGTAGATACCTTTGTGTAAGTAATACACTAAATATTTTGGACACAAAAATATGCTTAAATGACTTTGAAATAGCCCTTCGGGCTATATTTTCTGTTACTCCACCCATTTCATAAGAATAAGTTATGTGTTGGTTAAATATATGTAATGAAATGTATGATAAGTTATAAAACTGTAGGCTGAAATCTTATTTGTTTTAGTCTTTACTTAATATGATTTTATGTTTGTTTTCGATAAAACATAGATAGATCGTAAAATATAAATAAATGTTTTTACGGCTTATTTTTATTAACAAATTCCTTCTAGTAGTCTTTCATCTCAAAACTGAAACCAACATGTAAAAAAACAGTAAAATGGTAAAATTCTAACGACTCGTTTTTTAATTGCATTTGCAATATGCCCAATGCTCATAGATTCAGATATCCAGCTTATAATCGAAACCAAAAGGAATGCATTTACATGAAACTTTAACAACTTGTGCAATCTTTATGATCTTAACATCTCACATCTAGCTTATAATTGATACCACAACAAAAATGAATGTAGTTTTCCCTGTTTAGGTTACCTAAGAAGGACGAGTCTTTTTTACTAAGATGTACGCGGTCGCACCAAGTTAATCGCAAGACCGTTTTCGATCCTTCCCGGGCCACCCCTCAAATGTACACTATAAAAGATTGCACTATACCAAAACAAAAATGCTTTATTAATCTGTACGTACACTATACAAATCTTGAGTATTTTCAACCTACCAATTCACTACCTTTTTCAAGATTTTGAAAGCAATAAAGAATATTACAAATACCTGAATAAAGGTAAAAAATGTACACCCACAAGACCAAAAGAAAATGAAGTATCAATAATCTTTAACTTTAACTTTTTCAGTAAAAATTCCACCTTTTCAGTATAAAACCATCAACCCCTCAAACCAACCAACAAAAGCTTCAAATCCCATTTGTGTCCCTCAATTTTGAGCAGAAATTTCCAATATAGAGCAATGTACAACTCTTATAATGCATGGCATGATGAACACTCATGTCATGCCACTTTTTGATGCCTTGATCCCATTCTGCAGAAGCAATAAGAAAATTTTGATGATAAAAGTGAATCCAATAATCATTAAGAAACATGTTAAAAGAAGAAATCATTGTTGCACGTACCTTATCAGCGAACTAGGAAAGCGTTTGGTCTGTAATCGATTCGAAATGAACCATCATGAGTCACGAGTTCTGTCAATCAATAAACTCGAAACTTGTTAAGACTATTGAATAAAGTTTTAGTTTTTGTAAAATTTTACATAGTGTAAAAGTCAAACCTTTTTCGAGAGCATTTAGAAGTCGGTATCTTCACCAATGTAAGCCTTAACATATACAAGTGTGATATCCTGGAATTTTTAGTTTAGTATTTTGTAGCGTAAAATATAAAAACATAATACTAAATGCTTATGGTAGAGCGTACCTTGGTAGAATAACTTGGATTAACTCTTGTAACATTGTTGGTGAATACAAAAATAAGAACTTTGTGTTCTCTGGTTAGTTCATGAAATCCAAAATGCTTGCGTTCCTGAAGAAAACATGAAGCCTTGAATTAAATCTGATAAAAGTGAAGTTTTTCTAAGTGAAATAATGGAAGAAGTCTTACAATGCTAAGCGAAACATTAGTATATGTTAAGATCACCATATCTTCGCGAGTAGGGTAGTAGTTCTTCAACCTCAATTCGCGAAGAACCATTTGTGGATCTCTTTAGTCGGCTATGGTTGATAGATTCAACTTCTGCTATAAAAATACTATATACGGGTCTGTGATCTGAAAATCTTGACTCCCCACGAACGTATGACATTTGATGGAGACCTCTACCATACCATAAGATTCGATCACACCTTAAAAAATTAGTCACAGTTAGTTGTTATTGAAGGTCACAAATGTTCTTCCTTTTTAAACAGGTTATATATTACTATTATAGAGGGTGTACCAAGCAGGAGTTCTTCGTTTCTCTTTAGGATGCATATCATCACCTGCGTATCGGTCTGAGTTATTTGAATATTTGTAGGTCGGGGGGAAATATATTTTTCCTTCGTTCCATCCTTGGAATGCGCGCCCTTTTCTTTGTTCTATCCGAAGCTGTAACAAAGAAAATCAGTTATTAATTTAACAGCACGAAAACTGTAAGAGACAAAGTGCTTAACTTAAATGTCTAGACGGGCCACTGGAGGCATTCAATTTTTCAGCTGTATCTTATAGGGAATTTCTATCTTTTAGGAATATTATGGAGCTTGTGCACTTCTAGCATAAACCAATAATACTAATTTCTGAGACTTACCTGGTCATTTTCCAAGAGCGCCCACCAGTTTCGCATTTCAACAAGCGCCTTTGCAGCTCGGTAAGAAAGAGCAATACGGTAATTCAAGTCACCAAGCCATATAATCCGACTGCATGCATAAAAGCACAACTTTTAAGCAAATTATGCAACCAAGTATAAATATATGAACTTTTATTTAAACTTTGACATACTCATGCTCGAGGATGGTTTGAGGAGAATTTTCATCCCCCCTCCGTTGAACTCTAGGAAACCGTGTCTTCCTAAGAATTTCCATAACATCCGAGTTTCGCCTCAACTCATCACCTTCTTTTTCACCTGAAGTCAAGTGACTGCAAATGAAGCAAAAACTTGTTTGATGCAACGACATGCTAATTGAGATAGAACCCTGCAATCAACTCAGTAAAGTTAATCAAACAACACTTCAACGAATTCCTTTGAATAAAAAGATAAAAGATTATAATTTTGTTACCTTATTTCCGAGATATCCCATTAATCCTCTACCAACACATGATACTTTCATGTTACGAACATCGTCTCTAAGATCACTCTTTACCCAAACCGTAAGATAAATCCCAACCATTTGCTTACTTGCAACCAAACAGTACCTTGAGTTTCCAACCAGTTTATCGGTATCTTCCATTGAAAAAGATCCACTAAAGGGAATTTGGGAATAATGTGTTTCATTAGGTGAATCATCTGGCCCATTATCTTCATCTGAAGATCCACCACCCCATCTAAAATATGGTTCACAATCACTAGGTCGGTTACCAAACATTGCACGATCACAAACACTATATCTACGCTCAAATTCAGGCCTTGATACAGTCATTTCACTCTCGTTCATCCTCATACTACGGCTTAATGATTGAAAAGAACGACGCTGGAAGAAAGATGACGTTCTTTGTCTTGTTGATCCTTCAAAATCTGATTCTAGTTCTACAAGTGGATCAGGAACTGGTGATGGGGTATGGAATCCGCCACTTGTTCCTGGAAGACTATTGAGCGTTTTTCTAATGAGTGCTAGCCATTTTTTGGCGGGACCATTGTCTTCTGTGCCTAAAACATTCCCGGCATTTAGAGGAACAATTTCTTGAAACCTGTCATTTAAACAAGATTAGATATGCAAAAGTTTAACACTATCGGTGGCAAGATGGGTAGGTGCATGGTTGATAATAATCGAAACGGACGAGGTCAGGTTGACCCATAACATTTTTTCCCCATGTTTACACAAATGGGAAGTAATTTTTAAACAACACATCATAAACCAAAACAAACCTTCAGTTTTTTAGGAAGAAAAAAAAATTGACCCGTTTGAGATAAAACATAACCCAAATCGACCCATTCTAAATTGCTGCCTTTATTTAACATGATTAGCAGACAGAATAGTTAAACCTTTTTGTGAAATAGTACTCACCCAAGAACGTAAATGTCAGCAGGGGGCGAAGTATGCAACCAATCTTCAAGATTCAAATTACTCGTAGGCGATTGTCCAGCCACATTCCATGTAGCTACAAAGATCCTATAATTATCGATGTCTCTCACTTGAGCAGCATCAAGATCAATCTTACTTCGGCTACGACGACTTCCGTTCTTATTACTTGATCTTTCTGTCAAATCAAAGAAAAAAATTATAAAAAAAATAGTAGCAACTTTTTATAGCATACTTTAAGCTATAATTAACTCAAATTGTGGGGTCTATTTGAAATTTTAAGACTTAAACCTGATCTTTTGTTTTTCTTGCTGGTACAAGCTTCTCTTTCATATAAATTGTTCTTCCATTCTTCATCTCCACCTGCAAATAAGAACCAATCATGAACAAAACATTAAATTTGTTGTCATATGCTAATCACAACAAAGCCATAATGTAGTAAAAATGTAATGTTAGATAACTTTTGTTCACCTAAATGTTCAAAATTTCAGTGTGAACTTATGAATTCCAAGTTTTTTACTAATCAATAAGGATTAAAAGTTAATCACATTGTAAATTTTGTCCTCCTATTCTATTCAATATAATATAAAGAATAAAATAGTTTTTTTTTCCCAAATATAAAAATTGACAAAATGAACAAGAAAACAAAGAACAGATCTTGAACTGAAAAGAGAAAAAGTAAGCCATTGAGATTCCAAATAAATATGCACAGAAAACATATACAGTCATTGATGCAGAAATAAAGCAAAAACAAGTCAATTAGTGTTCCCTAATAAAAAAGCCTAAAACAATTTTATAAAATTATATGAGTAAATGCATACATGATGATACACATACATGACTGAAATTTACTTATTTTAACCATGTTTTTCCACATTTTAGTCAGCTAATCCACGGGGTTTGAGCCAACATTACATTAAATACAAAATTAAAAATGAAAAACTTTAAGTGTACATATATATAATCACATCTACGACATAACTTAATTGACCCAAAATTCAGAATTAAATGATGAATAAAATTACAAAATAAAAAGAAAAAAAATCACCTCTAGAACTTATATCATCAGCATGAAAATCTTCAGCTTTGCTCTTAACACTAAACCATCTCTTGAGTGTTTTAGGCCAAGAAACCTTGAAATTTGACCACAATAAAAGTCAACATTTTTATATAAAAAATCACATAAAATAAAAACCAAATGCCATTATACCATACCTTGTTTTTTTTGCAGATTTCATCTCTCATTTTTCCAAAACCTCATAAATTCCACTACCCAGTAACTAATTCACACAAATAAACACAAAACCTGATCAAAGATTGGGCCTTTTTTGTGCTAATCACAAGAAAAGTACTAAAGATTGTGTTTTAACAAATACCCACAAAAAATAAATGAAGAAAAAAGGGGCTTTTTGTTATATAGTAATATGAAATAAAACAAGAAAGAGAGGAAATGTTATGTTTTTATGGATACCCACAAGATATATAAAAAATGAAGTGAAGTACAGAGAAGTGTTTTGAGTTTCAAGATATAAAGAGAAGAAGAAAGTGGCAGTTTCTTGGCATTTTGGTTTCAAATATTGCAAACAAAGAGTCAAATCAAAGTGAATGATAAAAAACAAAAAAAGAAAACACAGTTGGGTTTTAGTGTTGTTTTTGTATAGGGAGTCTCTATATCTATCTATCTATGTGTTTATGTGTTGCACCTATTTGTTGTGTACACAAGAAACATACTAGCAAATAAATAAAGACAATAGTGGAGAAAGAAAATTGTAAAATTTAAGAAAATTGTAAAATTTAAGAAAATTGAAGTGAGAAACGAAGTGGTTACACAAAAAAAAAGAGAGTTGAAACTGTTTGTGACGAAGTTTCAACGCTCATAGTTTAATTGGTCAAAAAATAACTCTGAAGTGATCATGCAAAACTATAACAAGAGAGAGCTCTAATCATCTAAATATGTGTGACGGTGGCTCATTAAAGATAGGTTAACTTGGTTGGAGTCTCGTTGACGCTAATGTAACTTATGTAAATTAGAGAGCTAGGTAAGGGAGAGCGAATTACACGTTATTCGTCTCCACTTTAGCGTCACCTCATCCCTTCTCAATAACACACCAATAACTAAAAGTAAGCTTGTAGGCATTTGTGTTCCTGATGTGGATGTTTTAGGCATGGCCAAGGTTCTCGGTTGTGGGGTATCGAAGCTTCCAATGACGTATTTAGGTGTTCCTGTAGGATGCAACATGGGTCGATGTGAAAATTGGAAGTGCATTATTCAGAAATTTAAAAAGAAGATGTCTCAATGAAAAGCAAGGTTGTTATCAGTCGGCGGGCGGGTTTCTTAAATAAAGGCAGTTATGGGTAATATTCCAACTTATTATATGTCTTTGTATTTGATGCCCACGACCGTGCAAAAACAGTTGGAATCCATGCGAAATAGATTCTTTATAGGAGGTAACTTGGACGATAAAAAGGTTACATGGGTGAAATGGAACACATGTTTAGCTAGTAAGGCTACGGGTGGGCTTGGGATTTAAAGTATTTATGCGTTAAACGCTTCCTTGCTTTTTAAGTGGATATGGCGTTTTCATTGTAGTTCTAATGATCTTTGGGTGAAGGTGATCAAAGGTATACATGGACCTGATGGTGGTATTGAGAGTGGAAGGTTTGTTAAATCGAATCAAAGTCCTTGGAATGCCATCTTACATTCGGTTTCACATCTTCAAACTAAGGGCATTGATTTACTCTGTGCCTGTAAACGGGTTCTTGGAGACGGGAAATCTATTAAGTTTTGGGACGAAATATGGAGTGGGGATCGTTCTTATAGAGTTATGTTTCCTCGTGTTTATGCCTTGGACGAGAATAAAAGGTGCACAATAGCTGATCGTCTTCTCATTTAGAGTCATACGCTCAGGAGGTTACCGAGAGGTGGTGTGGAATCAAGCCAATTTAATGATTTGATGGCTGTTATAAGTGATGTGGTGCTCTCGGATTCTAGGGACGAATGGAAATGGACCTTAGATTCTAAAGGTTTTTCTGTTACTTCTGCTTGTACGCATATTGATGAACATATTTTAAATGGCTTCCCGATGTCTATTAGATGGAGTGGATGTGTTCCTATAAAAGTAAATGTTTTTATGTGGAGATTGAGATTGGATAAACTTCCTACTTTGATGAATATGGATCGTAAAGGAATCGATGTTGACTCCTTTTGTGCCCCGTTTGTAGGGAACATGTAGAGAGTGTTAATCATCTTTTCTTTTCTTGCGGGATGACACGTGATCTATGGGTGTTATTGGCTAGATGGTGTGATCTAGATATTCCGGAGCTCCATAATATTGCGAAGTGGCTTTCGTGGGTAGATGATTGTCAAGTGTCGAAGAAGGCTAGACTCGTTCTTGAAGGGGTTGTAGCTACGATGATGTGGTCTCTTTGGAACTTTCGTAATACTTTGATCTTTTTGGATTCTAAACCTAAAAAGGCGACTATTTGGGATTCTATTGTATATCAATCGTTTGTGTGGATTTCATCTAGAAATCCTAAATTTCTTTTAAGTTGGATAGGTTGGTTAGGAAATCATATGGATAGTACTTCCTTATTGTAATTGTTTCTTTTTCTAGCTTTTGCTAGTTTTATAATATGCGCCGTTAAAAAAAAACACACCAATAACTAAAAACTCTCCTTAACAAAAATACTAATAACATGTTATTCGTACATATTGGTCTCACAATAAATACTACACTCACTCACAATTGAAAAAACATAACACAAAAAACCAATGGCACAAGCCATCCCCTGGCTAAATGACGAATAGCTAATTGTGGTGGTGTGGTATGGCGCAAATGGCGGCACCATTGGTAAAAAAACTGACGAATGGCACGCCAATGACGCTCCATACCCGGCTCGTGATACAAAACTGGTTGTATGTACTTCAAACAAAGTTCAAATAGAAAAGCACATTGGGTAGGGTGGGTGAGTATGACATGTTAGTTAATATTTTCTCAAGAATTGAACCTATCTGCCCCAAATTCTAGGCCAATTCATGCATGTGGTGCTTAATGGGAAAAGAAGACTATTAATGAGAAAGGTTTATGGGATTGTTTTGGTTTAAATAAATTAAAGATGACAAACATGTAATTAAGGGTTTTATTTACATTATCTATTTGAATCTTTGGATTGTTTCTCTTGTTCGGATTGCTCTAAATGAGAGTATTTATTTTGGTTTTATATGTAGTTAGATTATTGGAATTTGTAGTTGTTTTTAAACTTAATCTAGTCTTTGCAGTTGATTATTTTATGAAATTTCAACTAAGAGAAGGAGGTACGGTGGCGCCGAAGGTGGTGCCAAGACCAACGGCGCACCGTTACCTCGGTGGCGCCGTTCGTTCTCGCGCCGTCACCACCAGCCCAGGTTTTTTTTTTAAATCTGACCGTTGGGGGGAAGGAATATAGCCGTTTTTTTTGAATTTATACCCCAAAAATCCTATAAATACCTCCTTATTTTTCCATTTTTTCACACACTCTTCCAATTTCATTTACATATCAATAAACACTCACTTTTCTTTCAAATATGGATCCAAACTATCCCGTCTTCGCAAACACTTTAGAAACTTATGATGCTTATTTTCAAGACGACCGGGAGCGATATATTCGTTCTTATCAAGAGTATGAACAATATATGGCTTTGTGTGAACAAGAAGCCGGTGGATCGGGATCGGGATCGGGAACGGGATCGAGACCGAGTCCTAAAAAAGGGCATACATACCACGTCAACGAGAAACGGCGGAGGAACGTCTAATCGACGACTATTTTGGCCACGAAGAGATTGATCCTAAATATACCGAAGAGAATTTTAGGCGAAGGTATCGTATGAGCTCTAAACTTTTAAAAAAAATAGTTAATGATATTTTAAGTTATGATGCCCAGCCCCTTCCCAATTACTTTCAATTTTTTAGAGAAGGTTACGATTGTACCGGTCGTAAAAGTATTGGTCCTATTTTGAAGTGCACATCCGCTATACGCCAACTAGCGTACGGCACTGCGGCTGATGCATTTAATGAGTACTTGCAAATTGGTGAACGAACACAACGACGCTGTTTAGTCGAGTTTACAAAATGCGTACATATTTTATACGTTGAAAAGTATTTAAGAAAGCCCACTTTAGTGGATATTGAAAACTTACATGCATTGCATGAAGAAAAACATGGACTCCCGGGAATGCTCGGGAGTATTGATTGTATGCATTGGGATTGGAAAAATTGCCCAAAAGCCTTAGCTGCTCAATTCAAAAGACGTGACCACAAATACCCAACAATTATGTTAGAAGCGGTTGCGGATCAACGATTATGGATTTGGCATGCTTATTTTGGGGTTCCGGGTGCAAATAATGATCTTAATGTTTTATATGGTTCCCCGTTATTTGATGATGAACTTGCCGGTACAGCTCCGGAATGTCCGTTTGAAGTAAACGGACATATATACAACAAAGGTTACTATTTAGCCGACGGCATTTATCCAACATGGTCCGTGTTTGTGAAAACGTTTTCTGTTGCAAAGACTGAAAAAACGTTGAAATTTAAAAGAATTCAAGAAAGTTCTAGAAAAGATATCGAAAGAGCTTTCGGAGTCCTACAAGGTCGTTGGGGAATTATACGACAACCCGCACGTGCTTTCGAAATCAACGCTTTGAAAAGGATCATGTATTGTTGTGTAATGTTGCATAACATGATATTGGAAGACGAAGATTTCGTAGTGAATTTAAGAGATGTTTTCGTTGATCCAACGCCAGACATTCCACAGGAATGGACCGAAAGATGTGATTTACATGTTCGAAAACACAAAGAACTCAGAGATAGCAAAGTACACAACGATCTTCGAGATGACCTTGTGGAGCATGTTTGGAACCGTAACTACTAGTTTGTAATTTTTATTTCTTGTTTACGTATTATCTTTTTTATGTTTTTACTTTTATTGTAATGTGTTTTTTTTAAATGAATGAAGTTAATTTTAGTTAATATTATGTATTTTTAATTTTATGTAAAAAAAAAAAAAATTTCCAACGGCACCAGATTTTCTTGTGCTAACTGTTACCCCACGAATGTGGTGCCGTTAGGTTTCTGGTGCCGTTGGAAAAAAGTGCTGTCCGTTGGAAAAAAGTGCTGACGTGGCAGCACTTTTTCCCAACGGCACCACTGTACCCAGTGCTCTAAGGACATGTGGTATGTTTGATGAAAGGAGTGGGTTTTCAAAAAGTTGGATGATTTTTTGTAACAATTCCCCCAAATTCCATAACCAATTTAGAGATAGTTAAAGCATTCATTATGGTGATTTTTAAATAAGTTTATAGTATGATGGGAAGTTTATACTTTTACAAACCATAGTGGAAGCTTATTTAATGCTTACTTGACATGAAAATGTCTAGTATTTTAAACCTATTCACAATATAATGCATTTGAGAGATATATGTGATGTAAATAAAGCTTTAAAGAGTTTATATATGGTGAAAATAAGTTTATACAATCAAAAGGTATAAAAATTAATTACTTTGAACCTTTATAAAGGTATAACATAGTGGATGTCCATAGAGGTATGCTATTATTTATTGTAAATTTGCCTTCTTTTTTGAGACTTTCTTTGTTTGAATGAACTTATACCAATTTTTGAAAGTTGGATTGTTTGATAGTAATTTTAAAGTTTGTTAACCAAATCAAAATTAGAACAAAAGTGTGTTACTATTAAGTTTTTGACCATCTTGGTCAAACCAAAGGATGAATCTTGGGGTTTACATTGCATTTGAAGATTTATCCTTTTTTTGTTGGGTATGTTTGTAACCTGCTTATAATATGGTTTTAGGGAATATTTGTGCACAACTAAAGATTAGTCAATTAGATTTTCATTGGGCTTTGAGCACTACATGTCTTTCTAGAGTTCATTTGAGATAGAAGAGCAATGTCGTTTTTTTGGGGTTTTGGGAGATTTTGTGGAGTATTTTAAGGGTTCTAGCCTTTTGTAGGTAAGGATAACATTTAACAATCTCCTTAAAGCCTCCCTTTTGTATGCAAGCAATCCAACAATATGTTCTTTACCATTTTGCTAGATCAAGAAATTTGTCTTATAGAGAAGCAAAGCCAACTAATGGTCCCAACCTCACTTTACAATCTGTTCTCTTTGAGTTTTAAACCTTCATAAGTTTAATTTGTTTGTATAGTCGTAATATTATATTATCCTAATCTAGCCAAACCAATTAACTTGTGGTAAGAGGTTTATGAATACAAAATTTTATTAAGACATTCATGTTTCTAGTCTTGAACCCATGACTCATAAACCACGCGATTTGCACCCGTTTTTGGGCTATAGTCTATTTAAGTAGTTATGACTTACGACGTCCAACTTTCTAGCCATAAACCAGAGACGGGGCATAACTATGCGATTTCCTTAAGTCATGGTCTATAATTTTGTGTCTCTGTCTAACTTATTGTGGTATCCAACCATCGTAGTCATGAACTATAATTCACCCGTGACCCACGCAATCTCCTGAAGTTAACTAGATATATGATGTGTTTTATTTTTTTGGAACAGCAGATGTGTTTTATTGATTACGACATTAAGCTTTTCCACCCTAAACCAAAATCAACCCACGAACAATGCGAGTTTCGAGACATGGTCTGTCTAACTAGTTTAAATAAATCTTAATCCTAGCTGCTAGTTAATAACAAAGGTAAATCTTGGACTAATCCAAGTTCTAACACATGGTTATGGGGAAATTCTAATATTCTAAAATCACATGGTCCATGTGGGAGACTGTGTTTGGTCCCTAAACCAAGCAAGTTAAATGAATAAATATAACTAGTGTCCTAATTAATTAACAAAATATAAGGGGCTAAACTAAGCTCTATATAATTAAACTAACACATATAGCCCTCCAAAAATTTATAATATAATAATAGATTGGAACAAAGTAACAACCACATCCCATGTAGCCCACTACAACCCTACACAACCTATTAAACCTTCATCCAGCATAACAAACCAGTTGGTCTCTATTTAGGTTGTCTAAAACATGTCTCAAAACAATATACTACTAGTACATTTCAAAAATAAAAACACTATTACTAGGTTTCTAAGAAGGGTGTGGTTATTTAGACAACTTTAAAATGATGCCAATACCCCTCTAGTATTTTCGGTTTTTTTTTATTTTGTTTGTGTTATAAAATTGTGAAACGGAAAGTGCGGAACAAAAATTATTAAGTTTGACAAGTTAAAAGTATTAAACTGTCAGAAAATACGGAACAAAAAGTGAAAATAAACTGTGTTATACAATTAAAGATGGGACAAAAGAGGGATTGAACAAAAAGTGAAAATAAACTGTGTTATACAGTTAAAGAGGGGACAAAAGAGGGGTGGTACTTTTTGTACTTTTGTGTCATAAGGGGGGTCTTTATAACATGACCCTTGTAAGAAAACATAATGTTGGATCTAAACGTTAGTAGATGACTACGAATCCGTTATTGTAATGTGTCTGATTTGCACACTTCACTTTTTGATTGACACACTCTAAAATATATGTCTTGACATTTATACCCTTACACCACTTTCTTCTTTTCACCTATTACTTCCATTAGCATAAGGGTATAAATGTCAAGACACATATTTTAGAGTGTGTCAATCAAAAAGTAGAGTGTGCAAATCACCTCCCCTCATTAATACCTCATTAGTCTTAATCCATTATTTTAATAGAAACATAAAAAGTAAACCTAATTGTGTAAATGGCGAATAAAATAGAAAGTGTATTTAGGATTGGTGTCTTGTTCACTTGATACCAAAAATATATAAGCGTGTATAGAAGTAAAACACAAAATTGAAATAGTTGACTCAATGAGTTCAAGTCTCACTTGAGACAAACTATTATTATTAGAGGAACTAAGATTCCTGATAAGGTGTTGCAATTTTTTTATAAAGTTTTTCACATATATCTTTTTTTTTTCGTCAAGATTACTAAATTTGCGCTATAAAAAATTTTTAGCCTCAACCGAAATAACAGAAAATATCATCAAGTGTCGCATGTAAAAAATAACACTTTTTGATAGAAACTACAATTCGTGACCCAAAATAGAGTGTGACGTGCGCCACATCCAGCTCCCAAATGGGTCCGTCTGAGTACTAGATGTTTAATGATTGTACATATTGTAAGTCTTTGCTTTGGACAAAAATATACGAAGTAACTCAACGTCAAATGTAAAAGAGGATTTTTGTGACTCGTACTACATGTTACGTCGCACATTAGGAGAATGTTTTACCTGAGTATCTCGCCTGGCTTTGTGACATAATGATCTAGTCGAAACTGTTAAATCTTTGTAAGCTTTTTTCTCTGAATTGTGGTACCAATGTCTTTGATCGTCATAGTCTACTATGATTAAGGTATAAAGTGTCATTATCATGTAAAACGTACACAAATTTGTTTAGTAAACAAATAACTTTGATAAATAATTCAACTAGATTCTTAGAATTTTGTAAACATAATTATGATAGATAACTACAAAAACATGGGGTCAAAAAGGTGGATTTTATTGAAAAGAGGAATATAAACACAGAAAAATAGGAGAGAATCTCAATTACATTGACATGAGATGCCACCAACTTACCGAGTCACTTTCATCGAAATTAATATATTCCAACTCTCAAACAATTGAATCTATAAGGAGTATCATCAAAGCTTATTAACAAGTTACAAGTGTTATGTTGGTATCAAAAACAATTTTATCATTATTGTCTTTGTATGTGTATAGCGGATGTTCTTAACTGTGTAATGTTATTGATTCTTGTAGGAAATTGAGATTAAACTTAATACATGACAAATTAGGAGTTTAAGTGTACATTTTAATTTATATATTCCAACTCTCAAACAATTGAATCTAAAGAGTATCATCAAAGCTTATTAACAAGTTACAAGTGTTATGTTTGTATCAAAAACAATTTTATCATTATTTTATTTGTATGTGTATAGCGGGTGTTCCTAACTGTGTAGTGTTATTGGTTCTTGTAAGAAATTAAGATTAAACTTAATACAAGACAAATTAGGAGTTTAAGTGTACATTTTAATTTATATATTCCAACTCTCAAACAATTGAATCTAAGGAGTATCATCAAAGCTTATTAACAAGTTACAAGTGTTATGTTGGTGTCAAAAACAATTTTATCATTATTGACTTTGTATGTGTATAACGGGTGTTCTTAATTGTGTAGTGTTATTGGTTCTTGTAGGAAATTGGGATTAAACTTAATACAGTACAAATTAGGAGTTTAAGTGTATATTTTAATTTAGATTAAGATTAGATTATAATAAAGATTAGTTAAGCTTGCTTTGCAAGGCAAAGATATTTTCTATTCGACTTAAGATAGTTATTCATTCTTCTTGTATCGATGTAAACCTTTATTGGTAATTAATAAAGAGGGTTTGAGGGTATATTGTGTGCATATTGTTTATTTTCTTTCGTCGATTATCTTGTGATATTTGTCCAGGTATATACCCGGAAGGATCATAATCCGAAGGGAACGCAATCAGTCCGGAAGGGCTAGTATGAAAAGACCAGAGAAAAGACAAAACACTGAGTTCAAGGAGCTAGGGCTCCACTTCGAACTGATGGGTAATAGCAGGTATTCATATAAATGACACCACCCCAGGATTCGCGGAATGGTGTCTCCATGCAACCCCGCCGCCTGACACAAGGCTAGGGCTAGATCGGCTTTCTACAATTCCTAGGCATCAGGAACAGTACGCTGCTACTATAGCTCAGGTAGTATAAATACCCCATCATTCACTACTGACAAGGCAGCATTTATTGCATTCTCACACACATACTATTTCACGCCCCTCCGGCTCCAACGTTTACTTACTCTCACGCCTGAGCTTGGTCCTGGGATCATCCCCGGGGCGAGGCTAACGCGTGTTTCTTTCTTACTCACAAGTTCTCAGGTTCTCACCAAGTGCCAAGATTCAACCCGTCTTGTTCGGTACGGATTTTTACTTAAACAAATTAGCGCCATCTGTGGGACCGACATCTTTTCTACCATAGAAGCAGATGGCAGGTCCGATCGAGGGAGGAGGTCCGGAAGGGACATAAGGCCGAGAGGAGACTCCTCCTCTTTTGACGAAAGAACAGATCGAAGGTCATGTGTATGCTCTCAAGTCTCTGATAAAGTGTCACAATCGGAAAAACAAAGGCGATCCCATTCGCCTAGATTTCGAAATGGTAGACACCGAGGTATAGGGTCACAACGTCGTTAATGGGAAGGAAGTAACGGACGAAGACCTTAGAAAGCCTTTCAAGGAAGCTCGAAGAACACCCTTCACCCGCCGAATCATAGAGTTTGCGGGTCCAGAATACAAGATGCCCAACAATATCAAATTGTATAATGGTACCTCTGACTCGAAAGATCATTTGAGTCGCTTTGCTGGTGCGGCCAACTCAGGGGAATAACCTATGCTGGTGTGGTGCCGGATGTTCCAACAGACCCTAGATGGGTCAGCAAGGGGATGGTTCGAACGTCTCCCTCACGACAGCATCAATGAATGGGCTGATTTGAGGGAGGCATTTGCTGCTAGATTCTCTGTCAGAAGGGCGTGTTTTAAGGAACCCTATGAAATCACCAAGATTATCAGGAAGGCTAACGAGTCATTAACAACATTTAAAGAAAGGTGGACGGTGGAGACGGGTTTCATCATGGGGGTCCCGGAAGTCATGAAAATCATGTCATTTATGGACTCAGTTAAGTCACCTGATTTAGCCAAGCGTTTTTTAGACAAAGTTCCCACCATGGTGAACGAGATGATGGAAAGGTTGGACGACTTTGTTCGTTCCGAGGAGGCATAAACCAACACGGAGCTCCCTAAAGGAGAAACGGGGGAAGCCCATCGCAAGATATCTCTTCCTTTCAACGAAAGAGACACCCGGCCATTCCGAGACACTCGTCCAGTGGAGTCACTGAGGGATAAATATAAAAACAACTACAGGGGAAGAGACGCGTATCGTGCGACTAGAGCAAGAGACGACAGCGCCCCATATCCCTATCCGAGGGGAGAATACAACCGCAGGGCTGCACCTGTGCTCACCCTCGATTCTCTGACTAAGTACCCCAAAGAAATCTTGGCCACTGAAACACAGCAACGTCTTTCGGTCCCTCGTCCCATGTTAAATCCGTTGAGGTCAGGAAACACCGATCGACACTGTGACTATCACCAGGAGAATGGTCACTACACGAATGACTGCATTCAGCTAAGGAAATAGCTAGAAATCGCATTGGAATCGAGAAAACTAAATCACCTAGTGAAGGATGTGCGGTAGATGGGAAGGGGATCCTATGGCCGAGATGATCTACAGCCAGCAAAGATAATCAACGTGATCAGTGTAAACTCTGTCAAAGACAAAAAGCAAAAGTTCAGGGAGGCAACGGAGTCATGGATGAACATCCCTATATATTTCCCGGCAATATCCTCTGAAGATATTTCCTAAGAACCCTTGATTGTCGAAAAGGAGGTGGAAGGATACTTGGTCAGGCGAGTATATGTGGATGAAGGGTCTTCAGTGGAGGTAATGTTCGAACACTGTTTTGAGAATCTCAGCCCAAAGATAAAGGCTAGGTTGAGAGAGACCCACACAGACCTGGTATGGTTCGCCAGAGAGGTGTCAAAACCACTAGATAAGATAGAACTAGAGGTGTGTTTCGGTAACGGGGGATTATGCAAGAAGACCTCTATGAAATTTATCGTGGTACGAGCTCCTTCGCCCTATAACATTATCCTAGGGAGGTCGGGGTTAAAGATCCTTCAAGCCATTTCCTCCACCATTCACTCAATGATGAAGTTCCCAACTCCAACAGGGATAGCTACTCTAGTGACCCGAACGGTTATCATTGCGGAATGTAGACGACTAGAAAAGAAACAAATGATCAAAGAAAACCCTAAGGGGAAAGGAGAGGTGGCAGTTACGGAAGAAGTGTTGGTCAAACCATCATTCCCGGATCAACTAGTGACCATCGGGGGAGGCCTGTCTGAAACATGTAGAGATCAACTTAGGTGTTTGCTAAAAGATAACATGAGTGTCTTCGCATGGGAATCATCTGATATGACAGGTGTGCCACGACGGGTCATAGAACACGCGTTGAACGTAAACCCATCTCTGGATCCCGTGTGTCAAAAACAGAGAACACTCTCCATGGAGAAAAGTAGGGTGGTGACAGAGGAAGTCGCCGAATGGGTCAAGTCAAGTATAGTCCGTTCGGTGAAGTACCCCACGTATATCTCCAACCCTGTTCTGGTCAAAAAAGGAGATGGAACCTGGAGGATGTGCATTGACTTCAAAAACCTGAACTCAGCTTGTCCGAAAGACTATTTTCCACTCCTGAACATAGATTGTAATGTAAAATCCGTAATGGGATTCAAATATAAGTGCTTCTTGGACGCCTACAAAGGTTATCACCAAATTTAGATGGCCAAGGAAGACGAAGAAAAAACGGCGTTTTACACGGATCAGGGGACGTACTGCTATACCAAAATGCCGTTCGGATTGAAAAATGCGGGTGCCACGTATCAAAGACTGGTAGACTCGACCTTTCAGTCCCAAATAGGAAGGAACTTGGAGGCATATGTAGATGACATGGTAATTAAGAGCGGAGACGAGAAGATGTTGTTGGCCGACATAGCGGAAACTTTTGATAATATAAAGAACATTAACATGAAGTTGAACCCGAAGAAATGTTCCTTCGGAGTGGAAGAAGGAAAATTCCTGGGTTATATGGTAACGTCAGAAGGAATCAGAGCTAATCCTAGGAAGACAAGGGCTCTGGCGGACCTCCAGTCTCCACGAATGCTGAAAGAAATGCAAAACCTGAATGGAAAACTAGCATCCCTCAGTCGATTCCTTGCTAAATCTGCAGAAAGATCACTACCGTTCCTCAACACCTTGAAAAACATAACCAAGGAGAACAAGCATGAATACCGATGGACGCAAAAGGCAGAGGCGGCTTTCCAACAGATAAAGATGCTCATCAAGGAGCTCCCATCACTAACGCCACCTCGTGAAAAAGAAACCCTTTATGCCTACTTGGCCGTGTTAGCAGAGGCTGTTAGCGCTGTTCTTTTAACCGATAAGAAAGGAAGGCAATGCCCTGTTTAGTATGTAAGCAGGACGCTGAATGAAGCTGAAAGAAATTATGCTCCCATGGAGAAGTTGGCACTTTCTTTGATCCACGTGACTCGAAGGTTGAGGAGGTACTTTGAGGCCCATCCGGTAAAGGTCATCACTGACCAACCAATTAAAAACATCCTCAACAACATTAAGACGTCTAGAAAATTGGCAAAATATGCTGTTTAGCTAGGGGCGTATAACATTAAGTTTATACCTCGCAATGCTGTGAAAGGGCAAGTTCTGGCGGATTTTCTTTCAGAGGCACCGGAAGGAACACAGAAAGATTTATACTTTCGGATGCCGGAGGTACCCGTGGAAAAAGATGACACCGAAAGTTGGACTTTATTTACCGACGGAGCATCTAGCCCGAAAGGGGCAGGAGCAGGTCTAGTTTTGATAGGGCCCAACATCATTGAGTACACTTATGCTCTTCGTCTCACCTTCCCAAGTACCAACAATGAAGCCGAGTACGAGACTCTTCTAGCCGGATTAAGGATAGCTCGATAGATGAACATATCAAACATAGAGGTTAAGGTGGACTTCAAGCTTGTGGCAAGTCAGATCAACAGAGATTACGAAGCCAGCAAAGATAGCATGATAAAATATCTAGCGAAGGCAAAGGAGTATGTCTCCGGGTTCAAATCATTCTCAATTGAAAACATTCCCAGGAACATGAATCAGAAGGCAGATGTGTTAAGTAAACTCGCGTCCGTGGCGTTCAATCGCCTGACGAAAGAGGTGCTAGTAGAGATCCTGAACGAACGATCCACAGAAGGTCAGGAGGTCCACATTATAGTCGAAGAAGAGGGGGACAATTGGATGACTCTCATTATACAGTGTTTGGAGGAAGGAGTATAGCTGAAGGACAAAAACAAAGCACGATGTTTGCGAGCTAAGATTGGCCAGTACACATTGGAATCTGGTGTTCTCTTCAAGAAAGGGTACCTAGTGCCAATGCTAAGATGTGTGTGCCCACTACAGGCCAACTATGTCATACGTGAGATCCATATGGGATCTTGCGGTATGCATGTTGGTCCTCGCACGGTGGTAAGAAAGGCGGTTAAACAAGGCTACTGGTCGACCATGCACGAAGATGCCAAAAAGGAAATAGAAAAATGTGACCCATGCCAAATACACGCTCCGGTTCTGAGACTACCAAAAACTCTCATGACGTCCATCATGGCTCCCTGACCGTTCTATCAGTGGGGCATGAACATCTTGGGACCATTACCACCGGCAAGGGGAGGAGCAAAGTTTGTAATTGTGGCGATTGACTACTTTACCAAATGGATAGAAGCCAAGCCTTTGGTAAAAATAACTGGTAAAGAGGTAATACGTTTCGTCATGGATAATATATTTTGCAAGTTCGGACTCCCCAAGATTATCTTTACTGACAATAGGGCACAGTTAGTAAATGACCCATTCAAAAGTTGGTGTGGAAGATTTGAAATTCACCAAATAAACACGGCAGTCGCCCACCCCCAAGCAAACGGGTTGGTAGAAAGAGCCAACAGGAGTTTGATGGAGGGTATTAAAACCCGCCTCGAAAGGGAGAAAGCCGAATGGGTTGATGAATTGCCAAACGTTCTTTGGGCACATCGAACTTCAATCAAGCAAAGCAACGGAGAAACCCCGTTTAGTCTTACTTACGGCAGTGAGACAGTCATTCCCGCAGAGATAGGCATCCCCACTTATCAAACTTTGATGATTAGGGAAGGCTATAATGAGGAGGAGATGCGTTTGAATCTTGACCTGTTACAGGAAAGGAGAGAGGCAGCTGTTGTTAGGGAAGCAAGATACAAGACAAAAATGGAGCAGTACTACAACAAGAAGGTTCGACCGGCGGGCTTTAGGCCTGGAGAGTTTGTATACCGAAGAAATGAAGCAAGTAGGGTTGAGGACTAGGGCAAGCTGGGACCAAAATGGGAAGGGCCATACAAGGTTACAGAAGCATATGAAAACGGCTCCTACAAGCTACAAACCTTAGAAGACAAGGAGGTGCCTCGAACTTGGCATGCTATTAACCTTCGAAAGTGCTACATGTAGGAATCATGTTAATTACAAGAATTATATGAACCACGACTTTTGTTGAAGTGAATGACAATGCCCCTACTCTGACTCTTTTAAAAGGGGCAAATTTTCCGAATATACTATAAAAATGATTTATCAACCGGATGGCTCGCTACCTTCGGTCGATTGCAAATCATATTATCTACCCCACAGACTACAAGTCGAAGGGATGAGCCAGAGTGCATATCACCAAAAGGCATAATTTCCCCTATAGACTCAAGTCAAAGGGATGAGCCTACGCATAGTACCGAAGGGCTTTATATACCCCCATCGGCCAAAGGGATGAATAGGGGCATAGTACCCCAAGGGCTATTTAAAACCTGAGACTAAAGTCAAAGGGACAAGCCAGGGCATAGCCCACCAAACGTCATGTACCCCTAGACTGAAGTCTAAGAGGCAAACCCATACGCAACATTGAAAAGCACATTATGCCTAATAGGCTAAGGCCTAAAGGTAACCCGCTGCATACTCTCTCGGTAGAAACCGGGAGGGCAAACCCACGCACAAGAAGGGTCATTACCCACCTCATGAGATGTAGATCATGAAATAATCAATACACAAGATAAAAGGCCACTAATTTATTATAATAGACATGTTACAAAAAGCACAAAATAAACCTGCTACAGGTCCAACACGAATAATTGCAAAATATTCAAACAGAACATAATCCACAAAATTATTACATCAATAAAATCCAAATGCATAATTATTAAGCACAAGTCAGTCTATGGTTGTTTAGGAGCAGCGGTCGAGGGAGCTTGTCCGGATGAGGGGGGGGGGAGTCAGGATAAACCTTGAGCAAGTCAGAAATAGAGTGACGAAAACCACAAGAAATCTTCTCCACATAAGGATATCGTTTCTTAAACAGCTTATCGTACTCGACTTTCATCTTTGTATCAGTATGGACATCAAAACCTTCCATTCTGCCCATAAGCTCTAAAAGAGCCTCTTTAGATCTTTCCTCGGCGAGCCCCTTTCCCCACCCGGCTTGGATGGCCAGGTTGAATGGTTCAGACAAACTACACTTGTACTCGTGACTTTGAAGCAGACGCTCTACCACTATAGGAAGAAGTTTACGTACGCAGTCAAATTTTTCCATCTCCGTTTTACCAAGCTGAGTAACAAGTTTTTCTTTCTTCTCAGCCCTCTCAGTACTTAGCCTTTCAGAGTAAACAAGAGCAGAATCCTTCTTAGCCAAGGTGTCCTCCAGCTCTTTGATCCGAAGGGCTTGGTCTTTATTAACTTGAGATAACTCTCTATTACGGATTTTCGACGCCTCAAGCTTGCCGACACAAGCTTCATGATCACTCCTGAACGCCTTGAACTGATCAGACAGGGAGTTATAAAGATCAGAACTATGCTTGACATCCAACCTAGACTGAACAAGCTTCTCAGCCAGGTCCCCACACTCCGCATGGCTCTCGGCGAGTTCATCAAAGTTGGCTTAGAGGTTCTCGAATCTCTTAAGAATATCAGTCTCGGCCAAAGCCCCCAGTGCCAAGGATAACCAAGCCCTCTCGAGAGCAATAGTGTTATTCAGAGCGTTGGACTTCATTTGAGCTGCCGGAGGAGCCAAGTGAACCATAAGCTCTCGGCACCACATTGGAGTATCCAGACGACATCTTTGGTGGATAGCCCAATCGGGCACATAAACGTGTCCCCGTCTCGATGACTCACCTTCTTCAACGTTACCTACAAATACACAAGGATGGTCAAAATGAATAATAATTTATATAAAATGGGGGGAACTAAAGCCCATATGTACCTTGCTGAATGCTCCGCAGAGGAGAAAGTGGTTGTGTGATCTCAGCACTATTAAGAGCAATCCGAGGGGAAGAGGACGGTCAAACCACTTCGGTATCAACGTGAGCCATACCCCTTTCGGACGGATCTCTAAAGGCTCCTAGCCGAAGGGTTCCCCCTTCTCCATCACCATGATGAGCATCATAGTTGTGAACGGAGTGGTCAGCTGAGCCACGAGGAGATACGCAAGGAGAATGATCCTCTCGCGACTCAGCAGTCTCGGCAACAGCAGCAGATGGGTTAGTAGGATTGATAATCCTAAGAGGCTCCGGGGATGAAGTAGCCTTAGAAGCAGCAGAACCGTCTTTACGAGCGGCCGTCTTCTGTCTCTTAGTCGCAGGACGAGAACCCTCTCCACTATCACCACCTTGTTTTTTCCTCTCCCTCTTCTAAGCAGCAGCTTTTGCTTTCCTTTCTCGAATGGCAACAATCTTCGGGTCCTCCACCTCGACAATTTTTTGATGATCTGTCTTCTCTGGAATAGCTTGATTTGGAGGAAGAGGACGAGCGGTATGTTATGAAATTTGATCCTGAGAAGTAAGGGCAGGTCCTTGGGAGATAGTTGCACCGGACAAGAAGGGGAAACGTAAGTACTCAGACATGTTCACCACTACAAAAGGAAAATTAAAAGCGTTAAAATAGGCCGAGGCAACCCCACACGTAAGGAAAAAATCATAAAATATTACCATGCCCCTCGGTATCTTTGAAAACAGGACAAAAACCAGGAAAATCCCATGTTGAAGCTAGTCCTCCCAGAAAAAGAAGCCCAGTGGGTACCGGCCGGAGGTCAACGACCTGTTCGGTTAGCACTTGCACACCCGAGGCACTGAAGCCACCTTCTGGAACAGGATCACTAACGTCAGAGTCGTGATGTCTCCAGGCCATTGCATCCAGTACGGCCCTCATATCCAAAAAGAAAAACCTCTTCTTCCATCCCTTTAACCCAAAAACGTCTCTCGGAATACTTGACCTCCGACACCCTTACCAACCCTCTTTTCGAAAGAGAACCAATGCCCCTGTTTGCTAATCTTATAAAAAATGCTAAACAAATTCACGAAGGGGACAATACCCAGACTTCGACAGTATAACTCAAACATAGTCAATCGGTTCAACCCAAAAGGCATAAGCTGGGAAATACGTACTCAAAAATGCTTGATGACAGCCAGTAGGTAGGCAAAAAAGGCACCCTTATCCCTAAAAACTCGAAGTACTATTCGTATAATCCTATCATATCGTCCGGCAGGCGGTCCATGGTCCATTCTTTGGTTAAGGCAACGGGATGCAAGTCTAGGGGAATGCCGTGCCGGAGGGCCAATGATTTAACGTTCTTGGTAGTCATCTCGGACGAATACAAGGGCAAGTAAAAATTGGGCAACACCCCAACGTCAACATTCTGGTCTTCCCCGGACATGATTAAAGATACCGAAGGAGACGTATAATATTAAAAGAGACAAGGATGAAATATATACCTGAGACGTAGTCAATAGGCTGGAATGGACGTTCGGAGGAAGAGGTAAAATACGCAGTAAAAAGGTGAGGGTTCGCTATTTATAGAGAAAGAATGGGACATGAAACGTCGTGTCATGTCAGACTTCCCACATGGCAGGATCTCCACCGTAGGAGGGGAAGCAAAAGACACGTGTACGGTCGTCCCTTCCCAAACCTTTCTAGTAATTATTAACTTTAACTTACTGTAATTATGGATTTTGTCGCATTCCTTTCAAAAAAGAGAGTATAATATTCAAAGTATCGTCTCACCAGTTTACAACCGATAACATGATACTAGGGGGGACATGTCCAAGTATATACCCGGAAGGATCATAATCCGAAGGGAATGCAATCAGTCCGGAAGGGCTAGTACGAAAAGACCAGATAAAAGATAAAACATTGAGTTCAAGGAGCTAGGGCTCGACTTAGAAGTGATGGGTAATAGCATGTACTCATATAAATTTTACCACCCCAGGATTCGCGGAATGGTGTCTCCACGCAACCCCGCAGCCTGACACAAGGCTAGGGCTAGATCGGCTTTCTACAATTCCTTGGCATCAGGAACAGTACGCTGCTATAGTAGCTCAGGTAGTATAAATACCCCATCATTTACTACTGACAAGGCAACATTTATTGCATTCTTACACACATACTATTTCACCCCCCTCCGGCTCCAATGTTTACTTACTCTCACGCCTGAGCTTGGTCCTGGGGTCATCCTCGGGGCGAGGCTAACGCGTCTTTCTTTCTTACTCATAGGTACTCAGGTTCTCACCAAGTGCCAAGATTCAACCCGTCTTGTCCGGTACGGATCTTTACTTAAACAATATTATTGTGTTGATTTTTCTTGTGATCTCTTTAATGAATTCCGCTTTAAGCTTTAGGTTTGTTGGAGTTTTTTTTCTAACAATTGGTATCGAAGCCAAGTTTGAGAAGAAGAAATCACACAACGAGGGGAAATCTAAAACAAGAGAAGAATAAATCGGGTTTGGTTAACCGGTTACTGCACAGTCGTGGGAGAATTGCCATTGCAGGTTCGTTAACTGTTGGATTTCTATGAAATTAGAACTGTAGGTTTAAGAAACATAGATCTAAGTTCTCATCGGAGGTATCTCGCATTGGAGCATCTAATAAGGAGACCCAGCCTGTTGAATTTAGTTGGACAGATCTGATTTTTGTGTTGTTTTTTGGTAATTGTTTGGCTATTGTTGTGTTGATATAGGGTGTTTAAAGCTTAGTTCAATTAAAGAGAAACTTGAGGTGCAAGTTTTAGTTTTCTCAAGGGTTTCTTGAAGTGCAAGAAAGTCAATTCGAAGGATTTACTTAGAGATCAAGATTTTGGGTACAAAGAGTATCGACAAAAAGGTTTAAAGGCTTTAAATGGTTACGATTTAAAGTTCCTTGGTGATAATCAATCTTGAAGGTTAAAAGCTTTAAAGATTTGTTAGTTTTGGGGAGCTTGATGAATTAGGTTTGAAGGTTCCCGCGGGTTTTTTGGAATTCAAGTTTTGGTGGTTCTTGGAAGACAAGTAAGGTATAACTTTGTCTTGGGATTCAAAAAAAGTTATTACTTGGAGTACTAGGTTTATCAAGGTTGTAAACTTATGGTGGAAAGATCAAAGGTTTAGGGTTATCTAAAGGTTAATAGATCAATTATTACAAGAAAGTGGGTTTAGCACACAGCTTATGAGACTTGTTGGTAAATTTGTTTAAGAAACAACTATTGGAGGATAATAATTTCCTTGATTAATTCTCTGTAATGTACAGAATATTTATAGATACAACTATGCAGGCTTGAGCCCAATAACAACTAAACTAGAGCTAAGGATGTTGAATGTACAGATAATGATAATCCAATCATCCTACTCATGATTATCTAATCATCCTAAAATATATGTTGACTAACAAATCATCCAAATATTTATCAACTAATATTCGAAGTTAGCTGATGACGTATAGGGTGGATCACGCCCTATAACTTAACCAAAACAAGATAAATAAGAAGCCTATGAAATGGCTCGCCAAAGAGCTGAAGCCTTGATATAAGTACCAGGCGAAAGGTCCAAAACTGTCGACCAAGCTTAGACTCCGAGTCATAAATTACGCGAGCCGCCCAAACGGGAAACGGCAGATGCACTGAAGAGGAGTGCAGACCAAGTTTTCCCTAAATGGCATACTATTTGTTACCCGTGATCATGCGGGCGACTGACACAATCGAAAGTTAAATAGTAACAACAAAATGGCTTACCTAACAAGATAACGACTTTACGTGCAGGCTATTACCTAGCGGATAATAGCCAGTCTCTATATACGTCATCCCCGGATGACGACAAAGAGAGGATTTATATAAATACCACACACCTTGACACCTTAGAACAGGTTAATACACATATTCCATACTATCACTCGATCTTACTTCACCTCATATCATACTAATTCTTACGCCTGAGGTCAATCATAGGATCCTGTCCCACAGTGAGGCTAACAGTTGCCTTATCTTAGCAGGTCCGCCACTCAAGATAGCACCCGTTTATCTCAATCCTATTTAGCTAAGTAACGATTTACCCCCTTATTTAGCTCTTAAGTGATACTGTTCAATTTCTGTATCATCAAGTGACGTCATTCGTGGGACACAATACGCAACTACAACCTCAGAACATGAGCCTCGTTGTGGAAGAAACCCCTAATGCAGACGGATCCGTCTGTAATACTGTCAATAGATATGAAGAGATCTCGCGGGGTTTCCTTACAAGCTCGGCTACACTTATTTGTTTTAGAAGCTTTAAATTTATAATTATTGAAAATACCAATTTTATTATAGGAAAACACACGGGTAAAAGTATAACCCACGTATGTAGTATAATCTTTTTAGGTAAGGCCAGGTCGTTCCACAGGGATTTGAGTAGTGTTCAAATAATCAGAAAAAAATAGACTCTAACAATTTTGTAAATAACTTTTTACCAGTGATAATAAAGATGACTACTCAGATAGTTGAAAATAATTCATAAGTGTTGGAAATGATTAAGACCTTGAAAATAGAACCTTAGTTTATAAAAAAGGATTTCTCGTCAGAAAACGTTTTCACAAATTAACTTGATTAACTCAAGACATATATTTAGTTGACTAAACCAAATGTGTCACTCAAATAGTCCAGTAACTTATTATATCAAAGCTTATTTTGTTTATCAGTTTACAAAAGTGGATCGGGTCTTTTGACCTATACCGATATGATTATATAATCTAAGATTAATAAGCAAAACTGACAAGACAAGATATAATAGGATTGTAACATAAGCTTGAGATTAAAGAGATCACAATCATACCAAACACTTACTCATTATCATAATATCATCGAGTAGTCATGAGAGATTTAGCCTCTCATTCCTAAGGAGTTCATAACATATCTTGATTCGATAACAAACTTTATTTTTTCACTAAACTAGTATGGTGTTCTTCATCATTCTTAGTGATTTGATCTTGATTCTTCAAAGGATATGGTGTTTATGCTTGGAGAATGGTTGGAAAGGGTTTAGGACTTCATAATAGGGATAATTGTGTGTGTTAGTTGAAGAATGGATAAAGGGATGGATGATTTGAGAATGAAAATTCATTCTTTATTTATAGGCTGGTTTTAGGTAAAAGTGCGGTGCATAAAAGTATTTGTGCGGCGTACTTGGTGATTAAATGCAATGGGAATTAAATGTTTATTGAAGAAGTGCGGCGCACAAAAGTATTTGTGCCGCATACTTGGTGTATTAATGCAGTAGTATTTATGACTTCATTTATTCTTCGTAGCCAGATAGGAAGTGCGCCGCACAATCTTGTAAGTGCGACGTACTCAAGGAATTAATGTGTTATTTTGATTAAGTCTTTAATTCCTTTGACGTAAGGATAAGTGCAGCGCACAATGGGTAAGTGCGGCGCACATTTTCACTTTGTAGCTTGAGACTTTATCTTTTCTTGTATGTTGTGTTCCTTAGTGTATAAGTACTCGATCTTTGATGTGTTTGACCTCGGGATGTCTTCAAGTGGCAATTCAAGCTATTAAGTATTGAAAATTCATGAGAAATGATAAAATATGTACAAATAACATCATCGAAAATATGTATAATTTGGGCATTATTAAATCCCTTCACACTTAGCTGTTGCTTGCCCTCAAGCAATCAAAGCGAGAAAATAAGATCATTTATCATGACGTGGAGAAAATTTGGATTTTTAAAAGAGTTTGCATATTAATTTTTCAGACATAGACATATAACATTGCCTTATAGGGGAATGTGTTTGATTTGTAATTCACCCAGTTCACTCAGATAGGGTTTATATATTTCTGTGAAGACACTCAATTGCATAGACATAATCTGGATTACTACCATATGCTTGTACTTGACACATAAACATGACCGAAGGGCGGAACTTGATGCTGGATAGTAGCATATACAAATCTTCATGTGTCGGAACTTAAGCCTTTAATTCTTTGAACTACTATATATTTTTCTTCTTTGTTTTCAAAATAATATCTAAGGCTTGGCACAAAACTTCATCTTTTAATTTTAACTTCTTCACTTGGGTATTTTAGCAACTTAGCACTAAAGAGAGTGCTTGCAAGAACAGTAACTTGGGGAATTAATAGCATATGATTAATCAGGCTTCAGTCTAGTAAATGATGATCAAGCATAAGTTCTAGAGCTTCTAAATTATCGGCTCACTCAAATATAATTATCAACCAATACCATTGCTCCAAAAAAGGCGACAAAACCACATATATACATCCATAATGACGGAATAGATACATATGATTGCTCATTCCATAACTCGAACAAGCTAAAGGCATCGATTATCTTGGGTACCAAAAGTGGGTACCCGAATATTCTAAAGGCTTATAATTCTCACAATTTAGTGGACTGTGTTGTGCTACCTATAGTGTCAATCCGGTTAGATTTGTGTTGCGAAGAACATTTTTTTAATTTTGAAAGCATATATATATTAAGATTTTTGTTGAAAGTATCAGTTGGAAAAAAATTTAGCAGGGCAAACATGGAGGGATATGATAAATTTTTTCTATTTAGCTCTCCTCCACACTTAAATTGAACATTGCCCTCAATGTGATAACCGATAATAGAGATAAAATAGGGAAAATTAAGAGAAAACGGTACTTCCCGGGTCATAGAGAAATGTATAGCTGTGAGAGACCTATCCTTGAGCACACTTCATAATTTTCCAAATCTTTAAGCTATATTACCTGTATAAAAGTAAACACACAATAGCACACAAAAAAGAAAATATTTTTGTTATTTTTTTTCGAAAATAAACAAAGGATATGAGCGAAAGAATGGAGGAGGGACTCCTCCACACTTAAGTGAAGCACGGGTTGCCTCCCGTGAAGCGCTTAATTTTTAAGAGAGTCGTTAGCTGGACTCGAACTTCTGGAGTTCATTATTTCAGAAAGAAAGGAGTGATTGCTTCCCTTTGTTCATTACAATCTTCTTCTTCATGATATAGTTTGAGTTGATGGCCATTAACAATGAATGTCTTTCCATCTTTACCATATAGTTTAATATATCCGGATGGATATTGATGTTTCACTACGTATGGTTCTAACCTGCGAGATCAGAGTTTCAGTTGTTTAAATTTATACTTTGAGTGAAAAAGCAGAACCTTGTTTCCATATTTGAATTCTTTTCTCATTCTTAGTTTTCTATCGTGCCAGACTTTTGTTCTTGCCTTGTATAATCAAGAGTTTTCATAGGCTTGATGTCTAAGTTTATCTAATTCGTGTAACAGAAACATTCGTTTTTCACCAGCAGCGATGAGATCTGGATTACAATTCTTAAGTGCCCAGTATGCACGGTGTTTAATTTCAAATGGCAGATGACAGTTCTTTCCATATTTAAGTTTGTAGGTTTTGGTACCGGTAGGTGTTTTGTAAGCAGTACAAAAAGCTCACAGAGCGTCATCAAGTTTTCTTGACCAAATAGCAGGATTGTCTTTAACAGTCTTTTCAAGAATTCTTTTAAGGGCTCTGTTCGTGTTTTCAACTTGACCACTAGTTTGAGGATGATAAGATGTAGAGAAACGATGGTTAACTCCATATCTTTTCATGGACCTTTCCATTATTTTGTTATAGAAGTGAGTACCTCGGTCACTAATTAGGGCTTTAGGCATTCCGAAACGGCAGAATAGTTTCTTTAAGAAAGTGATAACCACTCGAACATCATTGGTTGGTAAAGCTTGAGCTTCGACCCATTTGAATACGTAATCAACAGGGACAAGAATGTATTTAAACTTATGTGATTTTGGGAATGGTCTCATAAAGTCAATACCTCATACATCAAAAATTTCACATACTTGAATGTTAGTTAAGGGCATCTCACCACGTTTTGATATATTACTCATCTTTTGGCATGCTTTGCAAAGGCGAACTAGAGTATGAGCTTATTTTATGATTGTTGGCCAGTAAAATCCTAAATCAAGGACTTTTTTAGCGGTTACATTTGGTCCATAATGTCCACCAGTAGGTCCGTGGTGACATTGATCTAAAATGGTTTGGGTTTCTGGTCCAGATACACAGCGTCTGATTATACCGTCAGAACATACTTTAAAAAGATAGGGTTCCTTCTAGAAGTAGTGTTGGAGGTCAGAGAAGAATTTGTTCTTTTGTTGGTACGTCATTACTTTTGGTATAATATCTCCAACCAAATAGTTTGCAAAGTCTGCGAACCATGGTTCATTTATGGTGTTAATTTCCATAAGGGTTTATTCGGGAAAGTTGTCGTCAACCTTACTATCATCACTTGGCTCGTTATTGTCAATCATAGATAAGTGATAAACATCAACATTTTTTGTACCTTTTTTATCTTTGATCTCTATGTTGAATTCTTGTAGAAGTAAAATCCATCGAATAAGACAGGGTTTTGCGTCTTGTTTCTTAAAGAGATGTTTAAGAGCTGAGTGATCAGTATGAACAATAGTTTTGATAGTATAAGATAGGATCTAAATTTGTCAAATGCAAAAACTACAACCATAAGTTCTTTCTCGGTTACGGTGTATTTTTGTTGAGCTGGATTGAGAGTTTTGCTTGCAAAGTAGATTGGGTAAAAGTTTTTACCATCTTTTTGACCTAAGACATCTCCAACTGCGAAATCACTTGCATCACACATAAGTTCAAACGGAAGATTCCAGTTTGGGCTTACGATCACAGGAGCACATGTGAGTTTCTCTTTTAATAATTTGAATGCTTTTTGACATTCATTGTTGAATTCGAACGGAGTATCTTTTTCAAGCAGCTTAGTTAGAGGTCAGGCAATTTTTGAGAAATATTTTATAAATCTTCGGTAAAAACCGGCATGTCTTAGAAAACTCTAACACCTTTGATGTTAGTAGGGGGTGGAAGTTTTGAGATTACGTTGATTTTTTATTTGTCGACTTCAAGTCCTGCGCTAGACACCTTGTGTCCAAGCACAATTCTTTCTTTGACCATAAAGTGACATTTTTCCCAATTAAGGACAAGATGAGCAACTTTACAATGCTGGAGCATTTTATCGAGATTATTTAGGCATTTGTCGAAAGAGTTTCCAAAGACGGAAAAATCATCCATGAATACTTAGACGGATTCTTCAATCATGTCATGAAAGATTGCTAACATGCACCTTTGAAATGTAGCTGGAGCATTACATAATCCGAAAGGCATTCGCCTATAAGCATATGTACCGAAGGGACATGTGAATGTTGTTTTTTCTTGATCATTAGGATCGATAGGAATTTGAAAATATCCAGAAACACCATCGAGGAAACAGAAATATTTATTTCCTGCGAGTCTTTCCAACATTTAATCCATAAACGGTAAAGGAAAATGATCTTTTGCGGTTGTTTCATTGAGTTTACGATAATCGATTCATAATTATTTTCGTTTGTGACTATTGTAATACTGCCTTTCTTTGGTATACAGTGAATAGGACTAACCCAAGGACTATCAGCAATTGGATAAATAATGCCGGTATCCAAGAGTTTCACAATTTCTTTCTTAACAACTTCTTGCATATTTGGATTTAACATTCTCTATTTTTTGACAACTGGTTTCTTGTCATCCAGAAGTTATGTTTTGTGCTTGCAGAATAATGGGCAGATACCAGGAATGTCTGTTGTTTTTCAGGCAAATGCTTCCTTATGTTTTTTAAGGACATATACAAGTTTGCTTTTGTTTTGAGAAGAAAGTTGAGATGATATGATCACAGGAAGAAAAGATTTGAGTTCGAGATCCGTAGGAGGTTCTTCAAGTTATCAGGAAGAGGTTTGAGTTCGAGATCCGTAGGAGGTTCTTCAAGAGATGTCTTGATTTTATAATCGGTGTTGATGGTGATTTTCTCGAATGGTGGTTCTTCTGTGTCGGATTCAGAGTCATAGATTTCATCGGCAGTCATTGCTATGAATTTATCGAATTCAGCAAATATTTCTTCTTCGAGAACGGTTCCTTCGATGGAATGGAGGATTTTGCTTCCTTCGTCAAGAAGAGCATCAAAATCTTCTTCTAATATTTCATTGATAACATCATGTATCATCGTTCGAATAGGAGTGTTTAATGGCATAATCGTTATTAAAGATCATTCATTCAGTTCCAACTCTAAGATTGAGTTGTTTTTGTTTAACTCGAATTACTGCATCAGCAGTGTGAAGAAAGGGTCGTCCCAAGATGAGAGGAACTTTGCTATCTTCTTCCATTTCGAGAATAACAAAATTGGTAGGAAAGGTGAATTTACCAACTTCAATGAGCATATTTTTAGCTATTCCAACAGGGTATAGGAATGATCTGTCGGCTAATCTTACGCTCATTTTAGTAGGTTTAAGAGTTTCGAGAGATAGTTTCGCATATAAGGAATATGGCATAAGGTTAATGCTAGCACCAAGGTTAGCTAAAGCATTACATGAGAAAGTTTTATTAAAGTTGCATGGAATAAGAAAACTTCTAGGGTTTCCAAATTTAGGTGGAGCTTTATTTTGAAAAATGGCAGAACTTTCATCGCCTAGGAAAACGGCAGAATTTTTTTCAATTTTATGCATTTTGCTTATGAGTTCTTTGAGAAATTTGCCATTGTTAGGCATTCTGACTAAAACGTTGACAGGAGGTACGTTGATTCGGACAACTTGAATCATGTCAAGGAATTTTCTGTATTGGGCCTCCATTTTTTCTTTTCTAAGGTGTTGAAGATATGGGATCTTTGGTTTGTATGGTTTTGTTAATGGTGTTTCTTTGACTATTTTCAGAAGTTGAGTTTTTGGTTATGGTGTAGGTTCATCGTCTTCATCATCGCTATCAAAGTTGATAGGGTTTTCAGAATTGTTTTGTTGATCATTCTATCCAAAACAAAATCCCTCAGAAATCTACCCAGGACGTTCTCCCAACGAGGTGTGAATTGAAAATCGGGTATACGTTCGTGATCGCATTTTTGAATGGTTAAAGATTTTTAGGTTGGGATTACTATTTCTACGATTAAAAAGCAAAACGAATAAGGAAAACCTAAAAACGAAAGCAAACGAGGGATTTAAACCTAAAAACGAGAACGGGGTCAAATCCCGTTCTTTAAAAAACAAAAATTTTAAATTTTAAACCTACGAATGCAAATTTAATTTTCCTAAGTGCTAACTGATAAAAGAAATTTTTTTTTAAAAAGAATTATATTTTTTTGACTTTTTAATAATTTTTATGAATTAAAAACAGTTTTAAAAAGAAAAATTGATAAAAAAAATACTAAATAAATTGGGAAAAATCTAAAAAAAAATCCAAAAAAGTAGTTTAAGCTATGCTGGATGCAAGAAAAATAAGAGCTTTGAAAAATGGCTTTAAAATAAGCCAGAAATAAGCTACAAATGGCTGGTAGCTTAATTGGCTAAAATGAATATAAGAAATAAAAGGTGAGTAGGGCTAACAGATAGCCCTACTGGTGCCGTTGGTTAAGTGTGTGAGAGTGTGGGACGACTATGTGTTAAAGAGGATGTCCATGGTTCGAATCCTTGGCCTCCCTTTTTGCGAATTATTTTTTTAAAAATTTTCTTTTACACACTTATTAAACACACTAAAATGACCAACTTTAATAAAAGGAACTTTTTGTAAAACTCACAAATAAGCCAGCTATAAGCCAAACAAAATGTGACAGAACTTGATTTTTTACACTAAGGGCAAAATAAGCTAACTGTTGGGCTTTTTGAGGCAAAATAAGCAAAGTGAAATCAAAGATAAGCTAAAACAGATAAGCTATTATACCTAATAAGCAAGTTCAAACAAAAATAAGCAAAGAAAAACAGACAGATAAGCAAGAAAAAGTAAATAAGCTATAAGCTAAAATTGAATAACACACAGCCTAAGGGACAACTTTTGGGCTTATTTATAAGCACCAATAAGGAACCTTATAGCTATATAACTTATATGAGCTTAAAAAGGTGAAGGAAAAAGGCTGTTTACAAAGGTTTACCACTTTTTGGTTTTTTCTAAAAAGACAACTAGGTTGTAGCAGGCTTAAAAATAAGCTAGAAAATAAAATCCAAAATGCAAAACAAGTTAAAACAGATGAAGTTTGACTCTTATGCTCAAAATTTCAAAAGCTAAAAACCATTTTTGCTAACTTAAATTTGAAAATGAAAATTTGACCTTTAGAACAAATAATATATGCTTGACAGATTTTACTAACACCAAAGTAAACCAAAAGGACTCTATGCTACTGCATTAAGACACTTAAAAGAACACAAAAACAACACTTATAAACTGGTTTTGAAAACAAAATCAAATAAGCTATATGCAACTATTCTGTCACAACAGTTTTAAAAAGCTTTTAGAAAATGCTCAAAAACAAACATTCGAACCTTAAACCTTTGAAAGTGACTCAAGAAAGCTTGAAAAAGATTGCCAAGTGACCCACAAGTTTTTTAAACCAGTTTTGACCTACTTTGGCACCTTATGCCAAACACCCCTTTAAGTTTATGAAATCCTTGTACAAGTTACCTAAATGACCCAAAAGGTTTTTCAAACCATTTTGACCCTTTTTGTCCCTTGACCCAAACACCCCTTTAAATTGTCAAAAACCAATTTAAGGCTAAAAACAGACTTATAAAAGCAAATGGACTCAAAACAGATTAAGACTCAGATAAAATAAGGACAATTAAGCAATTTAAACTACAAGATAAGCACTAAAAATAAGCAAGCAAAGAATAAGCAGAATTAAAGGCAAATTAAGACAGTTTTAAATGAAAACTTAACTAAAGGACATGTAAGCAATACATAACCATAAACAAGCATAAGACAACATAAATAAGCAAACAATAAGCAGAAATTAAGCAATAATAAGCAGTGCTACTAAAATAAGCAAAAAATTGAAAAAGTGAGCTACAAGAGTCCAAAAGCATTTGCAAGACAATAAGCCCTCAAGCAGCTTATAAACCTTTCATATAGCTTCCCAAGAAGCACTAACCCAAGGCCATCTAGAATTTACCTTGCTTCATGCTCTTTTGACAGATTTTGTGATTTTTTGGATTTTTAGACAAAAAAGTAAACAAACTTTTATATAAGCTTTTAATGACTCAAAAGCTTATATAAGAGCTTAATCAACAGTATTTAAATGACAATTTAAGTAAGTGACAATAATTAAAGAAAGCTTAAAATTTCATTAACTTAAGAAAAATTACAATGACTGAATTTAAATGACAGGTATTTAAATGACAAGTAATTAAAGGACAGTATTAAAATGGACAAATTTTGTTAATACAAGACTGGACTTAACAAAATTCGACAAAGACTATGAACTACACTTGTCCTATATTTATACTATAGGCTTCAAGTCTTCAAGTCTTCTTGTGTTTCTTCACTGAGAGAGTTTAAGACTGTGTTTGTTGTGTGAGTTAGATCAAAAGCCCAATCTAAGCCATTGAAATTTCTTGGTGCCCAATCCAAACGATCATAACCCTTCATTTTTTGTAATTTTCCTTCAACCAATGGAAACAAAGGGGATTGCCAAGGTGGCACTTGCCCTATGTGAGTAAGAGTGATGGGTTTTTATTTGGTAGTTGCAGGGGTGAGTGAAAACGAAAGGTGAATAGTGCCAAAAGGGTTTTGGCGGGTAAAAGGTTTGTGTTAAACTGGTGCAGGGTAAAAGTTTTGGGCAATGGAAAAAATGGCCCCTTATCTTGTATAGTTTGTTTGCAAGGTATGTCCTTTGTGGTGTTAAACTTTTGGGGAGTTGCCAGCTTTAGTCCTCCATTTTGTATGGTTTTATTGCATGGTTAGTCATTGGAGGACTAACAGCAGTTAATTCTTATCAGTTGGGCTGTTAAGTGTTATTAGTCAAAGATTTTGGGCCTAATATATTCAGTTTGGGCCGGTTTGATACATATTTGAATTTAGGCCTTTATGTCTTCAATAATGTATAAATGGGTTGACCCGGCCCATTAAATAGGTACGGGTGGGCCTATTTAATATTTCTTCGGTTTTGGCTTCGACTTTGACTGTTGACTTTACGGGGTTGACTTTGACTTTTTAGACTTTGACTTTGATTTTGACTTTGTCTTTTTCACGCTCTTCCATTCCGTGCTCGGTTTTGTCCGTTTTGGCTTCGTTTTTTGTCCTTTTGTCGGATATCCGTTTCCTGCACAATATAAAAGAAAACATACAAATACAATGTATTTTTGGTACGTTTTTAGTCATTTAAGTCCGGTTTTAATGGAAAATGGTATGTGTAATTAAGCACATGCCAGTGTTTCTTTGACTGGTTTCGGAAGTTGAGTTTTTGGTTGTGGTGCAGGTTCATCGTCTTCATCATCGCTATTGAAGTTGATAGGGTTTTTAGAATTGTTTTGTAGATCATCTAGGTTATTTGGTGGATCATAGGATTTACCACTTCTTGTGAATATGGCATTCACATGCTCATTATGAGATTTCGATGGTTGGTAAACTTTAGAGTTGCTACCTCGTGGGTTTGGTTGAGTGTTGCTTGGAAGAGATCCAGAAGGACGACCAGATTGCTTGTTAGTGAGTCTGTCGAACTTAGTTTCGAGGTTTTGAATTGAAGCTTGATGATTTTTGGCTACTGTTTTGAGTTGAGTTTTAAGGTCCATGAATGTTTCTTTGACAAAAGCGTTGGTTGATTGCTGAGATTTCATGAAATCATTGAATTTCTTTGAAGATCATAGGATTTATCATCAGTGTTAGATCGGTAGTTATCTCGGTTATAATCATTCCGTCTGCTTAAACGCCAATTATTGCGATTTGAGTCTCGGTCATGGTAATCATTGTAAAAACGAGTCTTACGGAAAGTTTGCATGAATTTAGCCTCTTCTTCACGGGACATAGGTATGTCATCATCGTCAAGATCGAGTATTGGTTGTTTAGCACGAGATTGGAGTTCTTTGTACTGAGCGTCCATTTTTATGGTCATGGCATCCATTCGGGCCATAATTTTGTCAGTATCAGAATTACTATTTCCTTCATCGGCGAAAGCAGCGGTTTTCTTAAGAGATGATTTGGTTTTTTGATTTTTAGCCCAGTCGAGCTTGAGTAAGACTTTATCTTCGAGAAGCTGATAAGCTTGATTTGGTGTTTTATAGAGGAAAATACCACCAGTTGCGACATTTAGAACTTCTTGGGTTATTTCGTTGAGACCATGATAAAAGATTTTGTTAATATTTCCTTTGGACAGATTATGACCATGGCAATTTCTGAGCATTTCCTTCATACAAAGCCAAGCATCAGTTAGAGATTCATTTTCATGTTGAGAGAAAGCACGGATTTCTCCGAGGAGTCGGTCGAAAAGAGTTGGGGGAAAGAATCGGGTGATGAAAGCAGTTCGAAGTTCATCCCATGTTTTGATAGTTCCTTTGTTAAGTTCGTCTAGCCATGTTTTTGATTCTCCAGTGAGTGATAGGGAAAACATCATTAGGCAGACAGCTTCATTTTTGGTATCTCTGTATTTAAACATATCGCAGATTCCGAGGAATTCATGAATGTGTTTATGAGGATCTATTTTGGTTCTACCATCAAATTGGTTTCCTTTGACGAGAGTCAAGTAGTTACCTTTAATGGAAAATTCGTTTACGGTTTCAGGAATAGTGATTGCGGAACCAGGAGTCGGAGCGACAACACGGTCAGCAGCCCACATGGGTTCATCATCTATTGGATCGTAATTTCAAAGAATATTAAGAAAGTGACATAAGTAATTGATGTTGAGAATTGGCGGATAGACAATTCTCGGATGTTGAGGTGGACTGTTTCTTTGATCGTATGGAACTCTTCTGTTACATCGATGAAGTCTTTGATTCAGAGTACGTTCAGGTTCGGGTAATGGTTCAACGAGTTCATAATTGGAAGCACGAGTATGCATCCAAAAGAGAAATTATTTAGGTCAGTTTGCCAGAAAATTGTATGGCGATTTTTGAAAAAGAGGGGGAGTTAAAGTAATTTTCCAGAGTTGACTACAGAACAGCTTAAAAATCCCCGACAGCGGCGCCAAAAACTTTGATGTGTTTCAAAAGCTTTAAACTTTGATGTGTTTCAAAAGCTTTAAAAACTTTGATGTGTTTCAATAGTATTTATGACTTCATTTATTCTTCGTAGGCATATACGAAGTGCGGCGCACAATTTTATAAGTGCGGCGTTCTTAAGGAGTTAATGCGTTAATTTGACTAAGTCTTTAATTCTTTGACTTTGAAGAGAAGTATGACGCATAATTGC
>BQNB010040698.1:0-47230 GCA_026074375.1 Tanacetum coccineum
AAAAAATGAGAAAATCCAAAAATATTAGTTGTAGTTAGTGTAAATTCAGAAAATGGTGAAAACGGGGCTTACATGTTTACTTCATAACATTGCGTGAGGACACACAATACCTTAGTTTGGGGGATTTGATAAGTGCTTAATTACACATATCTTTTACCTCTAAAAACGAGCTTAAATGACCAAAAACAGACAAAAACTGCCAAATATATGTTTGTTTTGCATTTGTATTGTGCAGGAAGTGGATATCAACAAAAAGACAGAAAACCAAGCCAAAATGACAAAACTGAGCATGGAATGGAAAAGACTGTGCAAAATCAAGGCCAAAGTCCAAAAATGCCAAAGTCAGAGTCAATACTGAAGAATCAGCAGTCAAACCGGAGCCGGAACTGAAGAATACTATTGGATGCAATCTTAACCCATCTGATGGGCCGGGAAAGCCCAATAGTATAATTATGAAGACTGTGAAGACCAAATGGGCCCTCAATCAATTACAACAGCCCATTTGTGTGCAATTGACAAAGACTGTGAAGACTTTGAAGGCCCAATCCTAGCCCAGTTACAGCCAATCTCAGCCATTGTACACACAAAACCCAACCCACACCTTATTGGGCTTGAAAAAGCCCAATAACCAAACCTGTACCTTATTGGGCCCAAACCAAACCCAATTGGGCCCAATAGCCCAAACCAAGCCCAATGGGCCCAACACAAAACCCTAGCCCAAAACATTTTTTTATAAACATAAGGACCAAAATGTAAATTTTAAAAACTTTGTAAAAATAAAACACAAGGGCTGTTTTTGCAACTTTTCAAAACTCCTTTTACTCTTTTGTTATAAAACCAGAGGGACCATTCTTGTAATTAACCAAAACCTCTTTTAAATCTTTTAGTTATAAACCACAAGGACCAAAAGTGTTACTTTCTAAACCTTGTTATAACTACGTTCGGTTAAAAGTAAAACGAAAAAGAGGTGAATGTGTGGGGGGCCCGGGGGCAAAGTTGCTCTTCCCAAAAAGAATACTTTTAAACCTTCCCAACCATTTCTGTACCATAACAGCTTTCCCGCCAACCCCAAACTACCCTCCCCCACGGTTTCACGCCCATACCACTATCCTAAGTACACTCACAGCTCACCTTCACCAATTCCCACTTACCCAATGACCCTATAACCCCCTCCCCTAACAGAACACTCAACCCAACGAAACCTTTCAATGGTGAGATGAAGTCAAGACAAAATGGAGGGCTAGGATTGCTTGCTGAGAGTCTCTACTCTCATAACAAACACAAACAGAAGTCCAAGAAAGTCTTTGGACCTCTATAAAAGAACAAAGAACAAGCCGAAGCAAATGACACCCTGTTTTTTAGTTTAAAGTTTTTAATTAAGCCTTTCTTTTTGTATTATTGTACCTCAGTTCTATTTTCAAAGTTTATGTTGTAAGTTTCTTGGTTTTTAATAAAAAGATAAGAATTTTCTTGATATTGCCATTGTCGAATTTTGAAGTCTAATTTAAGTTCTTCAATTCTGTTTAAACTTGTTTAAGAGTGTGTTAAAGTGTTTAAGCAATACTTATAATCACTTTCTCAGCCTTCAATTAACAAAAAAAATCAGTAAAAAAATCGTTTTATATAATTAAAGGGGTGTTTGGCATAGACTGCAAAATGGGTCATTTGGGGATTTTAATGGGTCATACCCACTCAGCCATCTTTGGCCTGAGGAGTGTGTAGGGGCTTATTAGGCCAACTTTATTACAAAATTAGTTTTTTGTGGTTGAGAATGATTTTGTGACATTGTGGAATTTGATATTTGAAAATTAGAATAAGTATAGTGTTTTTGTAAGTGTTTTTATTTAAGTTGTATTTTATTTTAATTTTTGTTTTTTAAATTTTTTTTGGTTTCTTTTTTGGGGTTTGTTCTTGTCATAAGTTTTTTTTTTTTGAATAGAAGGCAAAATTAGACCTAAGTGTCCATTGGCAAGTTTTGTTTTTTTTTTAACACCATATCTTAAAAGCTTGGTCTCGTTTTGTAGCAAGCTCCACTGTTTTATTCATACCTTTCTATTAAGGTGCTTTGTTGCTGTTTGTTCTAGACCCTTTTCATTAAAGCTCCCTTGTTTCTGTCTTTGGCTTTGGCTTGAGATAAGTCAATGTTGGGTGTTTTGCATGTTTTGGTTGTGCTTTTGATGAAGTAGCCCATTTTTTTAGCCCGCATTCGTTCAAAGTTGCTTTAATATTAAGACTTTTAAGCCCCTTATAATTTTGATATAAGTCTGTCAATTATGGCCATTTTCAATCTTGTCTTGTGTGTTTTGATTTTTGGGAAATAAGGCCTCCTTGTGTAGCTTATTGGGATAAGCAAATAATTAATGCCCTTTGCCACTTTCTTTGCCTCCATACCTATGGTGCTTAGACACGCCGCAATAGTTTAAGACTCTTTTTTTCTAGCTTATTTTAAATATAGCCATTTAGTAAGTTTATTGTTTTCGCTTTATCTCCATAGCTTGTTAGGTAGTTTTTATTAGAATGTTACGTCCATACAGTCAGCTTTTAATTTAACTTAGTGTAGCTGCGAAGTGTGTGTCTATATTATCTTAATCTAGGTCTTAAAGGTAGCACTTTTTCATGTTTTGTTCTTTGTGAAAAACTGTTAGGCGACTTAGCCTTCCCATTACAACCACTCATATTCCTTAGCTACCCTCCCCCCCCATAATCCCTTACCTCCCCCCCCCCCCCCCTCCCTCCCCATGTGTGGGTGGTGGCTTTATTTCTAGATAACTTAGCTTAAATCTTAGGACTCCCTTAGCCTTTATTAACTTGTACCCCATAATTGTAGCTTATTTTGCAGCTTTAAAAAAACCAAAAAAAAAGGGAAAGAAAAATAGCTAATAAGCTTATTGTGAGTTCTGCTTCTTTAGCCCCATATTAAAACCTTCTTTTTTTTGTGGTGACTTATTCAGTGCATTGAAAAGTCAGTTAGAAGTTTGGCCTTTATTAAAATATGTTCCGCCCCTTTTAAGCCCCTGAGTAAGTTTGCTTTTTGTAAGTTTTTGATAATTTTAGCTAGTGTTGGACCCACCTTGTAATCGGGGGGTCATAACTCAGGGCCGTTGGTCGTAATGTTTGTTCGATTTTTAGTTAACATTAGTTAGTACCTTTGGTTGTACCTTGTTCCACTGTTAGTCCTTGTTGCCGCTTTACTCTGTTAGTCACCTTAGTCTTAACAGCTGTTTAGCATTTAGTTAATTACATAATTAATTAGGTTTTGTATCTAATTAGTGTTTAATTACTTTTAATTTAAACAGTTAAAAATTTGGGATTTTATATTTTAGATTTATTAACTTTTTCTTTATTTAATTTGATTTTTTTCAGATTTTTTTTCTATAGTTTATATTTTCTGACTTTTTATATTTAAATTAGTTTAATTATTTTTTAAATCTTTAAAAAATTTCATAAAAATCAAAATATTTATAAAAGAAATTATTTTTCTTTTTTATAAAATTTTCTTTTGTATTTATGTGTCTAGGGAAAAATATAAGAATTTAGTGTAGGCTTTATTTTCTTAAATTTCAGTTTTAGACCCGTTTTTTACTCTCTGTGGTTTGCGTTTTACCGTTTTTTGTGGTTTAGCATTCATTACGACCTCGTTTTAGTTCTAGTTATCTTATTTTCAAGTTAAGTTAATAGAATTTAATTTTTTTTTGATTTTTTAGATTTAATTTAGCATTTATTTTTCGTTAATTTTTTATATTTTGGTTTCCATACCTTTTTCTGTTCCCGAGTTTTAATTTAGATTTAATTTTGGATTTCCTTATAAACGAATTTTGTTTCCCGTAGTTTTTAACGATCCGTCTTATTTCCTATTTGTTTCCCGTAGATTAAAGTTTAGATTTTAATTAATTAATTTTAGTTGTAATCATTATTCAGTGTTCATTTCATATATTCTCCATCAGTCTTAGTTTCTCTTCATAACCAGGATAATGTTTTCAATTGAGCCTGATGGGACATACGACTCCGGGGAATATCTCATCCGGAATCTTTTTATCATTGATTTATTATATCTGTATTTTATTCTTTGCAATTTTGATTTTTGCCTTGGTTCAAGTGGTAAAGGAGTGAGATTTGCTGGTATTTTTTATATTATATTTTATTAAAACGAATCTAACAAGTGTTCATCATTCTATGTGTCTTCACCATCTGCATCTTTGAGCAAAGGCTTTTGGGTTTCCATGGGTGTGCTTGCTGTTTTAACATCACTAAAGCCAAATTTCTTCAAAATTTGGTCACATACTTGCTTGTACTTTATAAAAATCCCATCTGTATTCTGCTTCACTAGCAGTCAGAAAGAATGTAAGTTTACCCTAGAGCTCATTTGAAACTTCTTATGCTTCATCTCTCAAATCAGTAACATAATGACTTCTTTGTCAGACAAAAATGATATCATCTACATACACTTTGAAACTAACAGAATATCACTTTGTACCTTCCTGATTAAATAAAGTCTTGTCTATTCTTTTCATCTCTAAAAATTCTTTTCTATAAATAAGTTGAAAGGTTGTCATTACCAAGCTCTTGGAGCTTGGATGCAGGTCATAAAGTGCCTTTTCTTATTTGTATACTTCTTTCAGGGAAAGTCTGGGTCTTTCAAATCCTGGTGGTTGACAAACATAGTACCTTCCTCTTTAATCTTACCATAAGAAAAATCAGTGTGTTGGACATCCATCTGATTAGAGTGCACATAATGTCTTAAAGAAGCATAGGCCAAGAATAACCTGATTGCTTCAATTCTGGCAAACTAGAGCAAAAACCTCATCATAGTCTATTCCTTCTTCTTTTGTGTATCCTTATGCAACTAATCTTGCTTTATTCTTAATCACAATACCTCTGTAATTCTTCTTGTTCTTTGTACACCATTAGTACAATGGCCCTTTTGCCATTAGGTAAATCCATCAAGGTCCAAACCTATTGTAACTTGAATTGTAGAAGCTCCTCTTGCATAGCTTCTATCCAGCTTGTATCTTTTAATGCTTGGATTACCTTCTTGGGCTCTTCTTATGATAAGAAACATGCAAAAAGATAATTCTAAAAGTCTTTATGGTTGGTCCTCTGTTGTTGTACTTAATCTAAAAAATAGCATGTTCAGCAACAGTCACACTCTTGTAATTTTTGGTTTGAGGTGCTGATTCAATATTTCCAATAATTTGTTCAATTGGATGATCTTTATGAATTCTTATAGTTAGAATATGACTAACAAGCATAAATGTATCTAAATTGTTCATGTTAGCCTCTACACCAACATCTTCAGCATCATCTGAATAAATAATATCTTCCAATTCAGGCATATTTGGATCATTTAGAAGTTCAATGCTTGTTTTTGGATCAACAACATTAACTTCTGAGCCAGCAACATTAAACATATTAAACTAGCTGATTAACATTGTTTTAGGCTGTTGTTTCCATCACTAGCAGTGTTAATATTGTTAGTGATGTTAATATTATCATTCTTCTCTTGATTAATTCTTGGCTCCTCTGTACTTGGAGTCTCACTATCTTTCCCTTTAGTTGGATTTCCACTTTCATTCCCTGGATCTTCAACATCCTTCTTTTCCTCCTCCCCTGATGGTTTGAAATCTAGGCATAAGGAGATCTCTTTGAATCTGAGAGAGGAATAGTGAATCAGCAGGCCATTATTGCGTAGTTAGAATATAATCTGTGAGCAAGTAGTGTCTCATTCTGCTTTACTGCATCAGATTACATGTTTTTGTGACTGCATACTAGTAGATTGATTCCTGAAACAACGGACTTATCGTATATATTTGTTGTGATCTAGTATCAAAAAAAGCACTTAGGTCCACTTCCTGTAATATTAGGTGTATTCTCACTAAACTAAACATGCAGGTTCTCTTTAACTATCCTAGTTCTACTGTTGAATACTCTGACTGCTTTGCTATTGGTAGAGTATCCTACAAAGAACCCTACATCAGCCTTTCCATCAAATTTAACTTGGTGATCTATGGTACTAAGGATTGTAACAGGACACCCAAATGGTCTCATGAAGCTTAAGGCATGTTTTCTACCTAGAAAAAGTTCATAAGGGGTCTTGTTTTGAGGCTTGATAACTAACACCCTATTTTGGACATAACAAGCAGTATTAACTGCTTCGGCCCATAAAGTTGTTGGTAATTTTGAATCAGCTAGCATAGTCCTAGCAGCCTCTATTAGTGCCTTATTTTTCCTTACTGCTACTCTATTTTGTTGTGGAGTCCTAGCAACACTAAATTCCCTCTTAATACCTTTCATTTTACAGAACTGATTCATGACCCTATTCTTGAATTTAGTCCCATTGTCACATCTAATCACTTTCACCTTAAGGTTTATTAGATTTTATATGCCTCTTATAAATGTTTTAAGGATTTCAGAAGTTTCATCCTTACTGACTAAAAAGAAAACCCAACTAAACCTACTAAAATCATCTGTGTCAATAGGCAGTACATCTCTTTTTAATAAAACTCTTTTTACTAATGTTGCGGCCCAAAACCAATCCATGGTGCTACGATTTGTAATGGTTGGCTGATTGAACTGACTGTTTTGGTCTTACAAGAAGCTCTGTGTTGCTTTCCCTTTTGACTAGAACACCAGGTTGATTTGATTTCAAATTGTTTTGAAGGTAAACATCTTCAAGGTTTCCTTTACCTGTTTATTCATTGTTTTGAACTTTACATGTCATGCGTTATGCCAAAGATTAGATTCAATCTGGTGTGGATTTTGCAAAGAGACAAGTTAATAACCACCTTGAGGAATGACAGTCTTTAATTTATCACACTGTCATTTGTTATCCTTTATAGGGAACTGTTTATGCAAAACATGGACTTTCGGTCAGTTAACTTAAAGTCTGGAGACAGAACAACACATTTAGTATCAGTAAAAAGAACACTATTCTTCTTGTCACACATTTGTGAGACACTGAAAAGGTTAAACTTTAGTCCCTTTACAAAATACACATCTTCAAAATCCAATTTACCAGTCCTTATTTTACCTTTCCTAGTAATTGTTCCTCCTTTGGAATTACCTCTAAAGGCAACAAATCCTCCATCAATTTCTTCATAATCTGTAAGATAGGATCTGTTTCCTGTCATGTGCCTAGAGCATCCACTGTCAATCGTTCCTTTATTCTTCAAATCTTGTTGTGGATTGCCCTGCACATAACGGTAGGAAAATTAGTTTCTTTTGGGGACCCAAGCCATTACTGATATTGGATCTTCCTTGTGCATCAATATAGTCAAATCTTTTAAAGGACATTGATGCATCATTGTTTCTAGAGATATGGTCTAAAACACTGTGCTTTGGTCTCCAAACCCAACATGCTGAGGCCTTAACAGCATTTCCCTCTTAATTTCCCTTCAAATGCACTAATAAACTGCTTTTGGACTGCAGTTATTAACCTTGTTCCCTTAATAGTATTAACCTTTTTAGTGAAATTACTGTTATTAGCTGTTATTATATTGTTAAAAGGCCTTTTAGCAGTTGTTTTGTTTTTCGATTTTGACTAGTTTTGTAAATGTACAATTATCAAAATACGTCGGGAGCTACTAGTAATATTATTTTAGAAGATCTAGTTGTCGATAGAAATGGAGTTGAAGACGAGAGAAAAATACTTGACACTTTTAATTAACTTTTCGTCAAGTTAATTAACCTTAAATAATTTCCAATGAAATAATTAAGTTGTCAAGATTTTTGGATCGTGAGATGGTTTAGAGATGATTGACGAAATTTCATTGACGTTTTAATTAACCTTTCGTTAATTAAAAATACTTTGATTACTTCGGATGAAATAATCAAGTTGTCAAGCCGAGAGAAGATTTAACGAGGATTTAGTGACGTTTTCAATTAACTTCTTGTCAATTGAGTAAATTAATTATCTCGGATGAAATAATTAATTGTCACAATTTGGAATTTTTAAGAGATGATAAATATATGACGATAGAATGATTGAATGAAGTTAAAGCTTCATGAGAGGATTTCGATAGACGTAGTTTATTGTAGACGTGTAGACGAGGCGGACGTCGTAGTCGAAGAGAGTTTGTTTCATCCATAGTGTTTTGATGTCATGCCTTTCCGGCGTAAGATGAAAAACTAATCCTACTTCTATGTTAATAATTTCCCACTAACTCACTTTTCTTCATCTACGTGAGTTCGCTACTAGTGGACATAGAAGATTTCCATTTTATAGAGGTACGTAGAGAATCTTAATTCAACTACGTGAGAGATGAGTTCATAATGAACAAACTCTCTTAATTCTAGAAAACCAACAAATGGCATTTCTAGTGACTACACTATCTCTACAAGCTTAAGATATATTCTATTAGCTATAACTTATTTGATTAGCATATACTATATGTAACATGATAATATATGATCATTTAGCATCTAACACATAATCTAAAATCTAAAGAGTTTGGAAAGAAGACATACCTTTGCCCACGATGGGTTTTCTTCAATATCTTCAAGTGAGTATGCGTTGAAGGAGAAATCATTTGGTAAATCCATCATAAGATTTTAAGAATGTATTCACTCGTCGGATTCCAAGAAACGTTCATGAACAACTCTACTAAAATGTTGTAATGACTCAACCACTTGGACCCCAATTTCTCATGGGTCCAAAATTGTTAGAACCGAACATGTTTTGCATGTGTTGCATTTGATTCGGATACATATAAGGTGGGCATATTCCCCACGGAGAGAAGTTTGGTTGTTGTGAATAATTCCACATAGACTGATTATTATTAGAGTAATTTTGTCTTCCTTGATCTCTCCTAGGTTGTGGTGTTTTAGACCGATTATGAGAGTTATTAGTTCTTTTTGGAGGAGAAGTCTTAGATATTATCTTAGGCTTAGTAAATCCAACTCCGAGTTTTAAAGAAGGTTTATAAAAACGTTTTGCTTCGTCGTCGCTTGCAATGGGTATTTTAGTATTGTTTAAAAGTATAAATTTTCGTCTTGGGCTTGAGTTTGATTCTACTATTTTTTTTAGTCTCAACCACTTGTGACTTTACAAAATTTACTTGTTTAGACTCATTAGTTGATCCTTTGGTAAAATTAAATCATAGGCCGGATTTATCTTCGGAAGGTTTTTAAAGATTTAACATTTTCTCATGCGACTTACTACTATTATTAAATTGATTAAGCTTAGAAATTTCTTCCTTAAGCTTTTCATTTTCAAATCTAAGATCTTGACATATTTTATATTATTCATTTACCTCTTTACCTTTTTCTAATTTAGATAGTTTATTTTTTAGTTCTAGTACTTCATTTTCTAACCGATTTTTAATTTGTTTTAGTGATTTATTTTTATCCATGACTTTTAGACCTACTTTGCATAGCCGATTATATTCACTATCTAAGTCTTTTTCGTCTAACGATGAATGATCATCACTAAAGAATTCGAATTCGCGAACAGCAACCGCATTAAATGTTTGTTGCCTAAATCATTTTTTCTTCCTTTGTCCTTTCTTCTTTATCTTCGTCACTATCACTCCATGATCCACCAATGAAGGCTCTTTGATTGTAGTTTCTTGATACTTTTGGATACTGTCCGATGAGATGATTTGAATCTCCACATTTGAAACATTTTCTTTCGTCTTTGCCATTTTTGTCGTCTTTATTTCTTTGAGATGACTTTCTTTCATTATGTGGTTATCTTATGAATCTTCCTCGTCTTTTAAAAAATTTCTTGAAATCTCTCACGGCCATGGCGTATTCTTCGTCTTCACTATCGAAAGTCGAACAATCTTCATCACTTGATTCCTTTTTGGCTTTTAAGGCAAGAGATCTATCTTGTTCTCTTTTGCCTTTGACCATTTCGGAATCATTCTTAAATATTACTTCATAACTTTTAAGTTTCCAATGAGTTCATCAAGTGATAGAGATGTTAAATCCTTTGATTCTTCAATATCCATAACCTTTGCACGCCATTTAGGATGAAGTGCCCTAAGAAATTTTCTAATATAATTCTTGCTAGAAAAACCTTCATCAAGTGCTTTTACACTAGTAATAATAGTATTAAATCTAGCAAAAGCATTATCTATCGATTCCTCTTCCAGAATCGTAAATTGTTCATATTGTTGAACAAGATGATCTATTTTATTATCTTTGACTTGACTATTACCTTGGTGAGTAATTAATAAAGTATCACAAATTTCTTTTGAGGTTTTACACATAAAAATTCTTTCATATTCTTTATGTGGTAAAGCATTATAAATTATCATTTTAGCTTTATTATTTTTAGCAAGTTTCTTTTAAAGATCATCGTTTTGTTTATCAAATGGCACAATTTCGTCATTTTTAGTTTCGGGATTATTTTGAATAGGAGGAAAATCACCATAGGTAATAACATGCCAAAGATCTAGATCTTTTGATTTCACATAAGTTTCGAATCTATTTTTTCAATAAATAAATCCATCACTTTCAAATAGTGGTGGTCTTTGCATAGATTGCCCTTCTAAATATTTTTCCGATTCCATAGATCGATTCAAGTTTTAAAATACAGTTTATTTTAAAAATCTTGTTTAACGTGGCTTCTGATACCAATTATGGAAAGCTAGAAGGGGGTTGAATAGTTTACCGCTTTTTAAATTAATGTTATGTTTGTTTATAAAAACATAGATTCGATTTTATGTGATATCAATATGTGTACAATTTGAATAATGCAAGTAAGTAAATAAGTAAATATGAAAGACAAGAGATAAGAGTTTAAAAGATCAAACCACAACATAAGGATTTATAGTGGTTCGGTAACGAAGCACCTCTTCGCCCTACTCCACTCCCGCAGCACCAACTCAAGAGTTCTCTTCTCTATGTCAAACAAACTTCCCTTTAGTGCCGAGAAAACTCCGTACACGACTTTGCTCATACACCAATTTCTGGACAATAAAGAGACAAGTCTGTCGACCGTCTCTACATCCTAGCTCAGAACCCATCTATCATGACCTAAACAACTACTTCGCAACAACTCATAACCTTTGCCTTCTCATTATGACTTGTCTTCGCTTCACTACTTATCTTTACTTCACAACTTCTCTTCTCTTCACACCAAGAGCAATATACGATCAACCAAAATCTAAATACGTTCAAAGATCACCCACGATCTAACTTTACTTACAATAATCAACACAACTCAACATTTAATATACACAATACGATACACACCTTCACAATATACACAAAATGTGTTACCCAAAATCTAAAGAACATTCACAGTAACCACCAATAAACTATAACACTTCTTGACTTGATGATAAGAAGTATTCTTCCTCTCGCACTTGAGAACATTAGCTTGATCACTTGGAAACAAGCTTTTATGATTAAATGATCAAAGGAAAAGACAAATGGAGGAGTATAAACTGATTTAGAACAGAAAGAAGTGTGTCGTAAAATGGTCCGAGGAAAATTAGTGGAGGAAATAGTCCAGTATTTATAGCGAGTGAGCTTGGATTTTTCTCTAGGAGGTTCTCCTTAAATAGGGTCGTTAGTCCCTTAAAATTAAGGGGCCGCCACTCTCATTATCTAATTTCGCAGGCTCGCCCAGCCTAAACGCTCATTTTTTTGTCTTTTCTGGAGGGGGGGTGTTTTCTGGAACATTTCTACCCGTTTTTGGGTAGAAAATTTGAATTCAAAATATTTATTTGAATAAAATATTTCTTTTAAATCTAAAAATGTTTTTGTAAAAGATATAAAAATGTTTGTGACATTTTTATAAAAAGTGTGAGGTTAAATAAAAAATCCTTTGATCATGAAATGCGTTAATAATTTGTTTATTCATACCTTTAAGTGATTAAAATTTTGAAATGAAAATTTACTACTAATTACTTGTTTATATTTAATTTTTCATTAATCGTTTTTATATTTTGTGATCATCAAAACGTAAAGAGATCGAAAAATATTAATAACATTTTTAGGCATTATTTCTATCAACACAAGAAATGTTCTTGAACAACTCAACTAAAATGTTGTAACGACTCAACCACTTGGTCCCCAATGTCTCATGGGTCCAAAATTGTTAGTCCCAAACATATTTTGCATATGTTGCATTTGATTCAGATACATATAGGGTGGACATATTCCTCACGGAGAGAAGTTTGGTTGTTGTGAATAATTCCACATTGAATGATTATTATTTGGGTAATTTTGTCTAACTTGGTCTCTCCTAGGTTGTGGTGTTTTTGACCGAGGTTGAGGATTATTAGTTCTTTTTGGAGGAGAAGTTTTAGATCTCATTTTTGGTTTAGTAAATCCGACTCCGGGTTTTGAGGAAGGTTTATAAAAACGTTTTACTTCGTCGTCGCTTGCAATATGAATTTTAGTATTATTTATAAGCATAAATTTTGGTCTTGAGCTTGAGTTTAATTCTACTAATTTTTCTTTAGACTCAACCTCTTATGACTTTACAAAATTTACTTGTTTAGTCTCACTAGTTGATCCTTTGGTAAAATTAAATTCTAAACCGGATTTATCTCCGGATGGTATTTGAAGATTTAATATATTCTTAAGTGAGTGACTACTATTATTAAATTGATCAAGCTTAGAAATTTTTTCCTTAAGCTTTTCATTTTCAAACCTAAGGTCTTGATATATTTTACATTCTTCATTAGCCTCCTTACCCTTTTCTATTCTAGATAATTTAGTTTTTAGTTCTAGTACTTCATTTTCTAATTGATTTTTAATTTGTTTTAGTGATTTATTTTTAGCCATGACTTTTAGACATACTTTGCATAATCTATTATATTCACTATCTAAGTCTTTTTCATCTAATGATGATTGGTCATCACTAAAGAATTCGGTTTCAGAAAGTACCTCATTAGATGCTTTAGCCATAAGACATTTTTCGTCCTTAGTCTTTTCTTCTTCATCTTCGTCGCTATCACTCTATGATCTTCCAACGAAGGCTCCACATTTAAAGCATTTCCTTTCACTTTTGTCATTTTTGTCATCTTTATTTCTTTGGGATGACTTTCTTTCATCATGTGGTTGTCTTATGAATCTTCCTCGTCTTTTGAAAAATTGCTTGAACTCTCTCACGGCCATGGCGTATTCTTCGTCTTCACTATCAGAAGTTGAACTATCTTCATCACTAGATTCCTTTTTAGCCTTCAAGGCAAGAGATCTATTTTGTTTTATTTTGCCTTTGACCATTTTGAAATCTTTCTTTATTATGAGTTCATAAACTTTCAAGTTTCGAATAAGTTCGTCAAGTGATAGAGATGTTAAATCCTTTGATTCTTCAATATCCATAACCTTTGTACGCCATTTAGGATGAAGTGCCCTAAGAAATTTCCTAACATAATTCTTGCTAGAAAAACATTCATCAAGTGCTTTTAGACTAGTAATAATGGTGTTAAATCTAGCAAAAGCATTGTCTATCGATTCCTCTTTCGGAATCGTAAATTGTTGATATTGTTGAACAAAAAGATCTATTTTGTTATCTTTGACTTGATTATTACCTTGGTGAGTAATTAACAAAGTATCCTAAATTTCTTTTGTGGTTTTAGACATAAAAATTCTTTCGTATTCTTTACGTGGTAAAGCATTATAAATCACCATTTCAGCATCATTATTTTTAGCAAGTTTCTTTTTAAGATCATCGTTTTGTTTATCAAATGGTGAAACTTCATCTTTTTAGTGTCGGGATAATTTTGAATAGGAGGAAAATCACCATAGGTAATGACATGCCAAAGATCTAGATCTTTTGATTTCACATAAGTTTTGAATCTATTTTTCCAATAAATAAATCCATCACTTTCAAATAGTGGTGGTCTTTGCATAGATTGCCCTTCTAAATATTTTTCTGATTCCATAGATCGATTCAAGTTTTATGATGTGCGGTTGTCGTAAAGACTTCTACACGAAGTTTTACAACTCCCTAGGCAGTGCACCTAATCGTTGTAGTGCGGTTGTCGTAAAGGCTCAGGGTTTTTATCATTCACTCAGGGAATAGGTTGGGAAGGCTTGATCACAGCTTAACAGAATTCTAAGGGTTGAGAGAAGATTCTTTTTGTATTTTCTTGTTTATAGGAAAGCAGGTAAATCATATAATTAGATAGGTGGTTTGGTTTTAGCTAATAAACTAAATAATAATCTAAACTACTGGCGGCCAAGCCAGGACGCTCCCTTTTTTTGTCTTTTCCAGGGGAGATGTTTTCTGGAACATTTCTAGCCGTTTTTAGGTAGAAAATTTGAATTCAAGATATTTATTTTGAATAAAACATTTCTTTTACAATCTAAAAAATGTTTCTTTGTAACTAAGTTATAAAAATGTTTGTGATAGTCCATTATCAAAAAATGTGACGTTAAATAAAAAATTCTCCTTTGATCATAAAATGCATTAAGCATTTATTTATTCATACATTTAAGTGATTAAATTTTTGAAATAAAAATTTACACAATTTATGTTTACGTTTAATTTTACATTTAACGTTTTTACATTTTGTGATTATCAAAACTTAGAGAGGTCGAAAAATATTAATAACATTTTAGGCATTATTTCTATCAACACAAATGATGAGTATGATAAGATAAGAATGATAATAGTCGAGTTAGAAAACTATTGGTTTAAAACGAATAAACTTTATTTTTTACTTCCGGTGATTTTATGATTGTCATCGACAAAACAAGGATAGATCGTAAAATATAAATACACGTTTTTACGGTTTATTTGTATTAACATTAACTATTGTTATTCCGTAAATGTCGCTCACATTTTGAGGCTAACAATCTTCATTCAATGTGGAGACATACAAAATCACTTACAATGTTCCTAACAAGAACAAATACAACAAAATAAAGTCTTCGAAGATGCTTCCAATGCTGAGGATGTCTTTCTTGTTCTTTGTCTTCATACATGTACCTAAGCTTGAATCTTCTTTGTCTTTGCTTGTTGTCAGAACACTGTGATAAGTATGAACAGTATTAATTCCCCCCTAATTTATACAATATGTCTTGAAAAACTTTCTTCATAGACTCATTTTTTATGAAGTTTCTGAATCAGCTTTCCCCCAAACCAAAAACCCTAACTTGAATAGCTTTGATGAAGCTTGAACGATCTTCTAACTCTTATGTTTAAGTGCACATCGGAAATTATAGAAAGCCCTGCATTAAACATAATTGCTTCTTGTCATTAGGTCTTAGTGATTATCTGTTTGGGGGAACATGTAAGAAATCAATATCAAATCTCTTCTCACGTATGCAGAATACTTCACACAAAACCAATCCAATGAAGTAGAAATTGTATGTTTTTTATTCGAGTAGAATAATTTCTTTTTGAGGTACTCAATAAGTATTCCCAGTTAAAACACCATATGACGTTAGGATAGGCACAATGAGAGGCCGGCCCAGTCGGTCAACCGACTCACTACCGGGTCGCCTCCACTGCAACCCAAAGGTCTATGTCGGTCGACAAAGTTTAAATGGGAGAAGAGGGACTGATATGCGATCGATTAGATGCACACCAAAAAGAAAAAATCATACTATTGCATATTTAATAATAAAAAAAACTTTTTAACTTTTAAAATTTAAACTCTTTAACCTTATGAATATCCTCATTCATTTCATCATTTTATACATTAATTCAAACCACTCTTTTATTATACTTCTCATTTTAATCTACAACGTCTAATAACAAAACTCCTAATTCAAACCACTATTTTATTATACTTCTCATTTTAATCTACAATCTCTAATAACAAAACTCCTTAAACCAAAACCCCAAGCATTTCACATTTAGCACCGGATCCGACTACAACGTCAATCACCTGAATTAGTCTTAAAAAAGAAACGGTACAAAGACTTCCTCTTCTATAATTTACGAATGGGAGATGATATGCACACAACACAAAGTGATGTGGATACCACAAAATCACATATGTAATGCATATGATACAACATTACTCATGCATTTTTGTGGTGTTCACATCACTTTGTGTGGTGTACATATCAGCTTCCTTTATGAATCGACGAGGCTTTGCCCCTGGTGCAACAAAAAAAGCTAATGAAGATGAAACAAAAAATGAAGGAACATGTCAGTACAAAAAGCGTGTAGGGGCGAATGTGAATCTAGACTGCTAAATGGGATAGACCAGGGGGTAGGATACGATGTTGATCTTGTACTAATCCAAGTAATGAAGTGGCGATCTGCACAAATGAGAGTAAACCGTTAGCCTTACCGCGGGGCGGACCCCACGATTAAGCTCCGGCGTGAGAGTAAGTATACATGTTTGTCAGAGAGAATGTCAGAGTATCTGTGTGTACTAATGATGGGGTAGAATGTACCTTTTTGAGGTGTGAAATGACCCTTATTTATAGGCAAGCCCAATACTAGGGTTTCCTAATATTTCGCTTGCAACTGTTAGTAGCCGGAGTGGGTCCCTTATCGGGCAAGGGTTCACGTGTAATCGTGTCTGCGGACGTGAGTATCCTTCCGCAGCCCGTGTTTATCCACGGAGGTGCAACAGGTGCGGCTTTAAGAGGTACTCACGTGCGTCTTTGGAATATCTGGAGCGTGACCCTTGTCAGGCTTAGTAGTCCGACTATTTGTTGTATTGGGCTAGGGCCCATATGCGCATATTATGAACTAAGCCCAGTAAGCTTGGTATTCATACTATACTTCATCAAGACCCGTTAATATTATGTATATAACTATACAGTTGGGGGGAGGGAAAGCGAGAGAGCACATGTCAAAAGCATTGAAAGAAAGCAATTGTCAGGTCAGGAAAGTTGGATAACGGTTAAAACAAGTCTTATTACATTATAAATTTTAAATTTAAAGGGCGAGAGCAAAACTTGCCTTAAAAATGTTTTCGGAACCGCTAGGATACACGCCGGAAAAGTCGCCGATAACCCGTCGCCGTGGTTGGACGAACCGTTGTTGAACCCAACTCCATTAATAATACCCCTGTACGTGTCACTTTCTCCCCTCTCTTCAATATGTGTTAAAAACACACAACAAACACATCCAGCACACCACCATCGATTCTCTCTCCTTCTCTAACCAAGCTCTCTCTCTCTTTCTAACATGCCGATTTCATTCAATGATATGATTTTGTTGTGAGGTTGTCACGGTTGCTGGGGTTTCGTTGTTGAATGATATGATTGCATTCGATGGGGTTTTTTTTCTAGAATGATATGATTACAATTCCTATGGGATTGTTACAATTGTTGTTAATTTTAGGGTTAGTAATTTTTTTATTTCGATTTAAGTTTTTGTTAATCTATTCTATTAATTAAGGTTAGGGTTACTCAGGTTAGGGTTTGTGGTTTTGTTTTTTTGTTATTGTTGTGGTTTTTACATGTGATATGTGTCTTCTCTTTCTCTCACCGGTGACACAGAGAAGAACCAAAAATTAATATCCAACACATGAAGAAGAGCACCACAGGAGCTTTCGTAAGTTTGTTTGTGATTTTTTCAATTTTGTACATCGATTTGGGTTTTTTTATTTTATTTTGAGGATTTCGTTAAACATAAATGTATTTATGTTGGGATTACGTGGGGTTAGGTTTAATTATGTTTATTGTTTTTAAATTTAAGGTTTTTGATGTGGTCAACTGTTGGTTGTGGTGTTAGGCTTGGTACTGTGTTTCCAGATTTGATTTGTCGGGTTAAATGTACCCTTACATTTGTGTGGTTCGTTGGCGTGGCAGCACCACAAGAGTGGTGTTTGCAGCTATGGGGGGTTGAATACCCTTTGTTGGTTCTTTGTTAATGCTTTGTTAGCACTGTGTGATTATACACTGTTTTCTAACTTTATTTATCTGTTGTAGGCAACGATGACACTATTGCGTTTGGGGTGGATGGATAGTGGTGGGTGAAATCGGCCCGTATCTTGGCGTGGCAACACATCGTCATGCTTGTAGCCATGGCGGGCCGCATACCCTTTTCTCTCATCCCACACTCGTAATTCTGAGCCCAAATTTACCCTCATGAGTTAAAACATAATTTTAGAAAACAACGAGTTAGATGCTGCCTTGTATTTGCTTGCACCTGCTACGATGGGTGAATTTGAAAGTTATGGTTGTTTGTGGTTTACGTGCTTTATTGTCACGTGGTTGAGAAGACAGATAGAGGGTAAATCACGGCTATTGTTACTATAAAAAGGGCTATGATGATTTTTGTTTGCGTTTGTTGTTTTGGTAAGCGTAGCCTGTCGAAACCTGTATCTTGGCGGGGCAGCTATGTGGTTGCAGCCATGGCGGGCTTCGATACCGCTTCCATCCTCGCAGACCTGAGCCTCCTTATTAAAGGGTATATGTTCTTAACCGATACGCCCTAGTCCGATTCATGTTATACGTTACCGCTGGCCCGAATCGCCTCTTCTTTGTCTGGGGTTATTCGTTCCTTTAACGGGTTCCTTTTTATGTGGTGTTTACCCGGATCCAAAACCCACCATGTGGTATTCATGTGTTAAGATTCAACCGACGAACACGATGTGTGGGCAAAAGCGGAAACGCTCTGAAGGCCTACAACGTCGACGAACACGACGTGTGGTTGGCCGTTCTTTGACGGCTCATGGAATGCCAACTGGAAATTTAGAATACAACACAGTTCAAACTCAAGGTAAATGAAATTTTTAAAGTTATTTTCTGCTTTAGGTTGTGGTTCGTCAATAATATATATATATATAATATATAAGCAAACACTCACCCAATTACCTTTACACAAGGAATGGTCAAAAGTTCACCAAAATAAAATATATATGTAACCGGGAGTATGATTCCTGGGTCGTTTTGTCCCAACGAGGCTAAAATGGAAAATCGAATGACGGATTGATGATTGATGTTTGAATATGACAAAGGTATGATTGGTTTTCTATTTCTGAAAGTTAAATATACAGAAACAATTAAATAAGACCTAAAAACGAAAGTTAAATAACTTAAATCCTAAAACGGGCATGAAAAATGAGAGCTAAAAACCTAAATTTTGCAAATTAAACCCTAAAACAAATTTAAAAGCTAAAATAAATTCTAAATGACAAATAACGAAGTTTAAAAAAAACTAGACTAAAAACGGAGGTCGTTTGACCCAAAAACGAGTCAAGACAAGAACGGGAACGATTCCGTTCTTTAAAAAGTAAATTTTTGAAAAATTAATCCTACAGAAACTTTTTTATTTTTCCTACAAAATATATGAAAAAAGAAAATTTTAGAAAAAAGATTTAAATTTTTCTGATTAATATTTTATTTTTTATGATTTTTAAAGTTTAAAAAGAAAATAAATTATAAAAAATAATAAAACTTTATAAAAGAATCTGAAAAATTTACACAAAATAGCTAAGGTGACAAGGGTCCTAGGAAAAATAAGCTAGGTCGCACAGCTTATCTAATAAGCTGTCAAATAAGCTCAACAGCTTATAAGCTTATTGGGCAAAAACACCTTTAAATACCAAAGCGCCCAAAGGTCTTACAGAAAAGACCCAAGGGCTAAGACCTTTGGGCGCAGCGGTAGTGTATGTTGAGTTATAAAGGGTGAGAGTGGTAGAGGTCGGGGGTTCGAGTCTTGCTCACCCCTGACTTTCCACTTTCCCCTTTTTCTTTTTTTTGAAAAACTTATAAAATGAAAAAGCTAGAATAAATGAAAATAAGTAACTTTAAAACTTGGAATTCTTTTTAAAAAGCTATAATAAGCCTGGAAATAAGTTAAAAAAGATGGCAGAACACCCTTTTTTACTCTAAGTAAGAAAATAAGCTAAGTTTGGACTTTTTGACCCTAATAAGCTACAAAACAAATAAAATAAGCTATCCTAAGGTTAGGCTAAAATAAGGCTTAACTAATGAAGGAATTTAATGGAAAAAAATAATAAGCAAAGAAAAAGGAAATAAGCAAGAAAGACAATAAACAACATCTAATAAGCAAATAGGAACAGATTTGAACAATAACATCAAGCTGAAAAGGCATGAGAAAGCTATAAGCACTTATGGGATAAAACTGCCAAAATCAGACTAAGGGGCATAAAAGGGCTTAAAAATAAGCCGCTAAAAGACTTTCAAATCCAAAAATAAGTTGAAATAGATAATAAAGGATGTCTAATGAGCTTATAGAACAAGAGTAAGGAACTACAACTAATGGGAGCTTATGATTATCAACTGCTGAATTTATGACTTTGTTAAAATAGAAAATTTTTGACAGAAAGATAAAATGCCAATGAACACTTAACTTGAACTATTGCTACTGCATTTTACTCTAAAGGGAAATAAGCAAAGGATCCTAAGGGCCTACACCTATTAAGCAAAAGGGTATAAAAATAAACTACTAAAAACAGATAAATAAGCTAGAAAACCTAAATAAGCTATAAGCCAAAACTGTGTTCAAAACAGTCCTAAGGGCTCTTTTATGCTTAAAAATAAGCACTCTAAAGGGACACTAGGGGCTTAAGGCTTATAGGACTTATACATGGGCTTATTGGCTTTCTAGAAAGGCCAAAAAAACTAAGGTTGCAGATTAAATAAGCCAAGAAAAGAGGGCTGAAAAGATAGGTGCTAGCACCAGGGGAAAATTGCAATTAGGCAAAATGACAACAAGCTCAAATAAGCTTAAAATAAGCTGAGAGGCCTAAAAATCTATCTAATCTAACTTATTTAACCTAAGGCAACAAAAGTTAAGCAAGATGGCTAAGCCATAAGCTCAAATAAGCACAAAAGTAGTGGGCAAATTACACTATTTTTTTTACTAAGGAAAGCTAAGCTAAACTGATAAGCTCTCAAAGGGGGCAATAAGCTAGGAAACTAAGAGCTAAGCTAAGGAAAGTAGTGACCTAAACCTAATAAGCCAATGTAGACTAATAACAAGCTAAATAGAACAGACAGAAAAGCAAAAAAAAATCAAAATAAGCTGTAAGTCAAACCTGCAGGCCAACAGCCTTGGGACACTTTTTTGGCTTAATTTATAAGCCACTTAAAGGGGTCCTAAGGCTAAGGGGCTTATATGAGCTTGTAGACCAGCTTATGGGCTACCTTTATCTACAAAGAACACAAGATTAGGTAAAAAGATAAGCAACAAAAAGAGGCTGTAAAAACAGCAGTTAGCATTAGGGGACTTCTAAAAAGGAAAAAAGAGGGACAATGAGCAAGCTATAAAATAAGCAATAAAATAAGCTCAAAAAGGAAAGAAAAGTACAAACAGATTTAGACAAGCTTAAGAGGAGCTTATGCTCCAAAGTTTTAAGTCTGAAAAGAACTACTACTATCTGAAGTTTTCAAAATGGAAAAGACACTTTTAAGCAAAAGAACACTTTATCAAAGTCTTGACAGAATTGACTAACACAATAATTACCAAAAGAAAAGTTTAACTACTGCATTAGGACTTATGAAGGACACAAAAAGGGGACTCAAAAACAGGTTTTTAAAGCCATAGCTAAATAAGCTATGTTAAAACAGTTTTGACCCAACTATTTAAAAGATACACTTAGGATAACTCAAAAACAGTCTTAAAAGACACAAAATCTTGAATGACAGATTGAAAATAACTTCACAAATGGTTGCACAACTTGGCCAAGTGACCCAATGGGTCTTTCACCCAAAATTACCCAGTTTGACCTACTAACCCAAACACTCCCTTATATTGGCAGTTTTGAGTTTTTCTTGAAAGAAAAGGAAAACAGCTTATAATAAGGCTTAAATTGACTTAAGGACTTATAAATAAGCTTAATGAACAGTATTTTAAAGGACAATTAAGTAAATGGCATTAATTTAAAGAAAACTTTAAAATGACAAAAAAAATTGCAAGGAAATTAAGATGCAAGTATTAAAAGACTGAATTAAAATGACTAGGTATATTAAAATTGCAGTAAATAAATTGGTACAAAGATTGTTGTTACAAGATTTTTCCTTTTAACTAAAAAAATTCGACATTCTTAAAATGGCTAAAACTAGAACTATTTATACAAAAACCCTAAATCTAGAGTTTTCATAAGCTGTGTTTGTTGTGTTTTCTTTGTGAGGAGAGAGTCCAAGCATCATCTCAGCCATTGGTTTCCATTTGTGCTTCTTTTGGATTCATCATAGTCGTTGGATTGAGATTGGGAAGTGTAGGATCGCCAACTTGGCATGGCCACATGTGATAAGGGAGTTAGTGGGTTGAGGGGGAGAGTTTTATCCCATGGTTTTTCGATGTTTTGCAGGGTAAAAGGGGTGGGGAAGACATGTGAACAGTGGTGGGGATTTGTGGGCGGGAAAGTTTGGTTTGGGGATTAACAGGGGAAGGTTTGGTGTTTTGGCAAAAAGAGTCCCTCCACTCGTATAAGTTGTTCACATCAATGGTCCTTGTGGGGGTGAAGTTTTATGGTTTTGGCAGAATCAACCCCTCAAAGATATATGCACTCTTGCATTCTTAGTCCTTGTGGTGGTACAAGTATGAGGGTTTGGCAGAAATGCCCCTCTACTTGTATTTTCAGTAAATTGCAAATTCCACCCTTGTAGTCTTTTTCTTCTTTTAATACACTTAGGGATTTGGCATTTTTGGTCCCTCAAGTTATATTTCTTCTGATTTTGACTTCTTCTTGACTTTGACTTTGTCGGGGTTGACTTTCCTGTTGACTTTTTGACTTTGACTGACTTTGGCTTCGATTTGACTCTGTCTTCACATACTTTTCCATTCCGTTCTCAGTTTTGTCGTTTTTGGCTTTGTTTTTCGTCCTTTTGTTTGATATCTGTTTCCTGCACAATACAAATACAAAACAAACATATATTTGGCAGTTTTTGTCTGTTTTTGGTCATTTAAGCTCGTTTTTGATGGACAAAAGTATGTGTATTTAAACACATACCAGGTGTCTTTATGAGTTTAACCTGAAAACCATAAATGTGAGTGTTATGATTGCCTTCCATCAGTAACAAGTTACAACATACACAAATAATCATAGAATGGCGTTACATAAGGACTTTTAGTTTGAATAGTTGTGATATATGCTAATTGGTTATCATCATCATCATCGGAAAACCATTATTTAGATTTTTGTTTTATTCTGATGGTGAAAGTACAAGCAGGACAACTTAAACAAGATGGGAAATCGATTAGGTGCTGCTGTTGATGCTTATACAAAGGTTTGTATATAATTTATTTATAAATTATGTTAATGTATATAAGGTGTTTTTTGTAATGTTTGAATGAGTTTTTTGTTTGTTTTGCAGGCGATTACTTTGTGTCTTAAAGTTGCAATTTGTTTTGCAAGTCTACTAAGCTAAACAAGGCCATGTGAAGCTTAATATGAGATAGATAGCTAGCTGCAAGCATGGACTGATCACTACATATATGGCTTGTGGAATCGTAGAGGGGGGGGGGGGGGATGAATACGTTTCCTTTATAAACTTAAGACTTTTATATCAAACAACCAATCAAGTTTATACTACAATAACTATACTAAATAACATCAAACAAAGCATATCACCACAACACAATAAACAACACAAACATAGATGCAATGCAAACATAAATATAAAGCAATAAAGGCGAATATAAATGTAAAGCGATAAGTAAAAGAAACTGCAAAATGGACACGATGATTTATAGTGGTTCGGCTATGAAGCTCCTCTTCCCCCTACTCCACTCCTCGAGTACCCAACTCGAGAGTTACTTCACTAAATCAACAAGCTCCTTTTAGGCGGAGAAAACCATACAACGTCGGTTACACTTTATCCGGTACTAAGCTAAATTCCGAGTCCTACTTCGAGGTAGAACCAACCTAATGTCACTTACAATATTTTCTAACACTAAGCTAAGTGTCGAGTCCTAATCTTAGCTAGAACCAATCTACCACTTCACCAATGTATTTTGTGGCCTAAAATACTAACCAACTTACAACCACTACTTCCGGATTTATAAATCGTTCGGATTTACACAACTACACAAGAATATCAATATAGAAATCAAATCTACTCTATGACATACAAGTGATCAATTGTAATCACTTCTATGCAACCCACCCAATATACTACATGATCTACAAGTAATTAAGGATGATTACTTCCATGTAGAGACATCCTATACTTTATTACTTACCCCTTGGCATTAGTGGAACTAACATAGAGTATCACCATGATCCATGCCTTATGCTAAAACCATGATCAAAGATGAAGTGAGAAAACTCTATGTATATATATGTATGTTTTGTGGGTTTCATCAAGGAGAGGAGGAAGAATAAGCCTTGGCCTTTTATAAGAAAGTCTTGACTTGGAGAAGCCCCTTTTGTCCAATGCATTAATAGGGTGTTTAGATAAAAGGGATGCTTGGATAAAAGCATGCACCAACTAGTTTCTCTCCATCTTCTAGAAACTTAATTCAAATTTGAATTAGCCAGTTTCCCTTAATCTTCTAGAAGCTTTGATCCCTTCATCTTCTAGAAGCTTTGATTGGGACTTGATGGGTCTTAATAGGCCGAACTCTATTTGGCCTTATTGGGCCGAACTCTATTGGGCCTTATTGGGCTAGCCCGTTTGCTTGGCCCGATCCAACTAGTAAAGCCTATATGAGTAAGAGTCTCGGGATGTCGATGTCGAGAGGTGTTGATGAATGTATGCGTTGATGAGTTATGATCACGCGTAACTTGCACATTTTACGTTATGTATTTCAAGTTACTTCTTTGTCATTATTAAAACTAAATGACTTTTTAGTTTAAAAATCATAATATTTGCACTAACAATCTCTCCCTTTTTGATGATGACAAATATTTAAACTTGTAACATAGTAGAATTTAAAATGTACTCGTTTACACTTCCTTCTCCCCTTTTCGTCAAAACAAAAAGGTGTATGCTCCAATCCGTAGAAGGGCGTGTCCTTGGAGTTAAACTTTTTTCTCCTCAGAAAGGCGAGCTTGCATCATCCCTAGTGAAGTTATTCTTTAATCTTCATCTTCTAAGCAACTTTCAACTATCTAGATTCTCCTTGCACTCCTATGATTATTGACCTTGGTTGCTAATGAATCCATGGATCAAATTTCTTACAAAGACTTAACCTACATCAAGGGTTAGTTTTGTACAACATAATATATATATCATGAAGCAATATGAGAACTATATGATAAATGCGTGTATGCTTCTTCTTGACGAATGCTCGTGGTTAGTGCGAGTTTTAGTAAATTTACACTTTTGGTCCCTCCATGTTTTTTTTAATCTTAAATCTTGTCTTTTTAATCTAATAAAATGAATGGTCTAGATTTATCTCTTAGCTCTTAGTATGTAGGGAGAAACTAGTATGCAAAATAACTCACCTCTTTATTTTATTAAGTAAATAAAATTTACCATTTAACGAATGTTTTAGACAGTTAGTCGTATAACTAACGAGGCATGCATACCCGTGCGTTGCACACGGGCTGGAGATATTTTGCGGGGAATGGAATAGGTTGTGTTTGTGTTGTGTTGTTTCTATGTAGTGGTGTGCAGGATTGGTTTTGTGTCGTTGATATTATGATAGTTACCAATGTGATCATTAAACCAGACTTTCTACCAGGACATTGCACTCTTGTTTGTTTTGAATCATGCGCTGTATGACTCATCTGATGATTTAAGGAAGTATAAACTAACGTTAGGATTTTTAATACTATGATACAATGGCGAAAATATCGACTTTATCGATTTGTGCTTTATATTAACCTTAATCAAAAATCTTTACTAAATAAGCACTATAGTTTGTGTTTATTTGGGTCTTGGTGTAGGGATATGTGCATTTTCAAGTAATGACATTAAAATTGACAAATTGATGCTTAGTAAATAAATAGGTACTCTTAACATGGTGCATATATTAGCATCGTGGAACATTTAGTTAGCCAAAACTCCAAATTGAAAACATTTTGCACTTGAATTTTTAACAGTCATCTCAAACTTTTCTGAACATCACCCTTACTGGTAACATAAGACTTTGGATTCACATGTACTGATAAATCCCAGGAGGGTTCTTAATTTACGAACAGCATATTGTGCCATGGGTAAACGTTTGAGTCAATTTCCTTGTGACAGTGGATGTCCTGTTGAGATTATCGACAGTTATGGAAGGGTAGTTGAAATTCAAGACACGGTAATTTGTTTTAGGACGTGATCAGCAAACTTTTGAATCACAGTTTCATTGTATCCTCTAGCACAAACACAGTCAAGATAGTCGTTTACACATAAGTCATAAACCACTCCAGGATTCATCGCAATTGGTTTGCCAATTATGTATCTACCAGCTCAATGCTGAGAATGGATTGGACAGACATCTTAGATCATTTACATCGCTAGGTCCGTGTTATGTCTTTTACTTTAGCTGAACAAAATTACCACCGACATTAAACTAATTAACATATAGGCATGTATATAGTGATCATTATTAACATAGCTGCATTATAAACGACAATTAAAAAGTAATCACATTACCATCTGATCTAGCTAACATTATGATAAAGTTTTGCTAACAAAAATAATGTGTAAAGTTCACACAAAGAACCTAAAGATGGCCATTTCATCAGCGACATGTTATACATACAGTCGGTCACAGATGGAAAAATAAAAGAGAAACCCAGGATGTATATGAATATATCAGAAGACTTGCTTCAGTACATGTTACTATTTGGAGTCAACATATTTTATAACATTGTTCAAGATAAATTATCATCTATATGTAGCATATAAATTTTAAGATTAGTTTACTTTTAAAAGTTGCACATCTGTATTTATAAAGAGCTTTCTTTTTACAGCAGGGGAAATAGCCCCTGCAGCAACACTGTCAAAATGCAATTTGCATTGAAATCAAAGAAGCGAGGCAAAAACTTCACCTCAGATGTCATGTTGCGAGAAGCTGGGGGCCATTCTTTAGCAATTCGTGTCTCCAACGAAGCTTGACTTAAAACGACCCAAAAAGACAACTTTAATAGAACCAAACACCCCTTTAAAACTGGACATTTACGGCAGCCAGAAACACCATTTTAAACCACCCGTACAGCACTTTAAACTACATTTTTAGCAGACAAAAACACATCTTTGATAGAACCAAACACCCCTTTAAAATTGAACATTTGCAGCAGCCAAAAACACCACTTAAAACCACCCAAACAACACTTTAAATTAGAGTTTTTTATTTGACAGTAAGTAATTTCTTAATGATTTCTTTTAACTACTTTTCCGCTCATTGCACTTTGATACACTATAAATCGTAAAACGTGTTCTGTCGGTTCATGAACACAACCCATCAAGAAAATCAAACCAAAAAAAGTACATATATATCAGGAACAAAAAGTTTGAACATCAAATTCGAAAAATAGTTTGTAGCATTTATAAAATGATCGTAATCGCCTTAGTTAGTATGCTATATATCTGAGACCTTAAAGGCCATCATTAAATGACAGCCATGACTACCACGACAGCCCACGTGAGGTTGCCTTGCCAAGATACCAGCGTACCGTCAAACCACAGGGTAGGTCAGGTTGCCATGCCGTCACCGCCAAATGCCGGACACGGCTGCAACATGGGCCAAATCAGGTTTTGACATTGAATAATATGCGAAAGTATACATATAAAGCTGCAACTTTAGCAGGTTAGCATGCCAATGTGCGAGCAACCTCGGCTTTAGTCGAACCCATTTAAACTTATCACAGCGAACTGTTACACAGAATCGGAAATTTGGCTTATATTATAACCCCAAACACCAAGTGTTAAATTCAGAATAAATTCTTGAATCCATTGAAATTCTACCCGAGTAGATAATAGAGGGGATATAAAAGTTAAAGAAGCTACCTTGCGGATGGTAAAACTTGATTGTAGGTGTTTAACGCCGATCAATGGAGCTCATGAACAACTGGTTACAAACTTTATGAGGAAACAACGTTCTTTAGGCTTAAATTCTCTTAAGACCAAACACCCTGATGCGTACAAAATAAACACATTTAGCAATCTTTCAATAAAATTTCATATAATTCAAACTCGAGTTCTGACATATACATGACCATTAATCATACAATTTTCCTAAGAAAGAAAGTACCTCAAACGATGCAAGCTTTAGTTTCGGTGCCGATGCCGTCCATACACACCGTTTTTCTCCATAGCAGCATAATTTCAAGCTCAACCACACATTTAATTTAGCAACTGTTGGTCTCTGCAACATGTACAGTCAATGGCTAATAAAGATCAAAATTTTCAACCACACATTTTGAGAACCAACCCAAACCTGTAAATGAGGTCAAACTAATTTTAGGAACTAATAAAGTAAATGAGGTCAAACACTCAAACCTATGAACCAACCCGTATGTACGTAAACCGAAAACGACCTCTGTAACCCACTTATCTAAACAGGTGGATGGTTACCGTTTAACCCATATGAAAATTTAAATTATTATACCAAGTTGGTGTGTCTGCCCGTTCAACCCATCTCTGACATGTTCATTGAGTGTTTGACCTTATTTTGGGAAACAATTTGACAATTTTGGCGAAGTTATCATATATGTATCAGATAAAAGCTCAAATATCTTAGATATCCATTCCCGTCCGACCTCCTAGTGTTAAGATACTTCTAATTTTTTCAAAGCTAGAACATTTTAATAGCGCTACAGACTCTAATGGATATTACCATATATTAAATATATAAATATATATATATATATACTAATAGTATATAAATATATAGATATAGATGACTTCGTATGGGTTATGGATCAAAAGGGCAAAACAGGTTATGGGATCAAAGGCAACAGGTGAATATGTCCTTTAAATAGCATTTCAGGTAGTCACTTATATTGCTTTGGGGGAGAACCCAGGAATGCATTCATTAATTTTGTAACTGAAAAGCCACAAACACTTCATATGTAACCCCCAAATCATGAATGGCTTCATTAATTCTGGAATCATGATTAGGTTCATTAATTCTAGAAGTCATAAACCTAGTAACTCCCAAACCCTTCATGTTCAGTCGACCTGTGGAGAATGGAGTAGCTTAAAGGTATTGAATTAGGACCATATTTAATATTGCCCATTAAATCCACAAACTGAATCATATAATATAATAGATACCTCTATTCGGAGTAATATATTTTATTAAGAACTTATGAAGAATGACCATTTGTTCTTTCTCATCACTAAGTGATTGATCCTCCCATTGAACGCTAGCTGAGGTAGTTTTATGCTTTAAACAGAACGTGTCATCAGGGTTCCAATACTTTGTAAGTTGATTCAACGTTCCACATTTCAGTGTTATAATACTTTGTAAGTTGATTCAACGTTCCACATTTCAGCTACTAATAGACACTATCGAGACAGCAGAAAGGAGTTAAGGTATATAAACTTAAAATCTGCCATAAAAAGTAATAATAATTGATGACGTATAGTATAAGCACCAAGCTTACTAGGCTTAGTTCATATTATACGTATATGGGCCCAGGCCCAATACAACAAATAGCTGGACTGCTAAGCCTGACAAGGGCCATGCTCCGGATATTTCAAAGACGCACGTGAGTATCTTCTCAACCGCACCCGTGCGCCTCCGCGGAAGAACACTCACGTCCGCAAACACGATTATACGTGGACCCTTGCCTGACAAGGGACCCACTCTGGCCACCAACAAGTTACAAGCGAAATACTAGGAAACCCTAGTATTGGGCTTGTCTATAAATAGGGGTCATTTCACACCCCAAAAATGTACATTCTGTCCCATCATTAACACTTACACATACTCTGACATTCTCTGACAAACATGTGTACTTACTCTCACACCGGAGCTTAATCGCGGGGTCCGCCCTACGGTAAGGCTAACGGTTTATTCTCATTTGTCCAGATTATCTCTTCATTACTTGGATTAGTACGAGATCTACATCACAGCCTATCCGTTGGCCCAGCCCAATAGATGATCTGAACCCACATTCACCCCTTTGCATAGTTTTTGTACTAACAAGTTGGCGCCATCCGTAGGACCGATATAACTGCGTTCCTTAAAAATACTCACCATGAGCAATCACAGAACACCTACTCCCTAGCCATCCAGGTCTGATGTGAGCGAATACGATAGGGAAGTGGACAAGCAAACCCCTCAGGGCTCCAGCCGAGAACTACATCACTGTGGATCTCGAAATAGTTCTGCGAAAAGCACTATGAGAACACTACCAATCATGACGGAAAATATGAGTAATGAGCAAGAGAAAAGAAGGAAAAGGCCTGGGAGGAAGCAAAAGCAAGGCTTCGACATTGCATAACACGAAAGAAAAGCACTAGTGGCACAAGAATTCGACATATTCTGAGCCCAGGACAATATCGCCAAGAAGACAGAGACGCTCCTCGTATCCCCAGTCGCCACAATCTTAGCCGTCTTCACTTAGGTTGAGGCGCGCAAGGTCAGGTCGCCACGGCATGAATACAAAAGTAAAGGAAAGAAGAGAGCACCGGTGTTCAGAGACTCTGGAGGTAGAGGACGAGTGCGTCCGCACACTCCGATAGCCTCAGGAAAAGCTCTACGGTACACTGGAAAATTACTCTGAAAGTGAAGGACATAAAGGTGGACTCAGGAAGTCTAAGTCACGAAGGAAAAAGTTCAATGTCCGAAGAAGATGATCTCCTCGCCAACCTGGGTATGGCGCCGAGAACAGACCGTTCACAGTCTCGAATCCGTACATTTACACTTCCAGAAAACACAAAGGGCCAAGTCATGTGAAAACTACAATCGAAAGTGAAGATCCGGAAGATCACCTGAAAAACTCCAGGCAGCACAAAAACGGAGAGGTGAGCATGCCAATATGGTGTCACATTTTTTAATTTCCACACTCACCGGAAACGCTCGAGTATGGTTTGACGATCTTCCCCCGGAATCAATAGATAGTTACAATGATCTAAGAGAAGCTTTCCTGAAAAACTACCTCCAACAGAAAAAGTGCATCAGAGACCCCATAGTGCTCCATAACATCAAACAAAGAGACGGAGAAACCACAGAAGACTTCATACAAAGGTATAAGTCGTGCAAAGAGGAAATGTTAAAGGAGCACCGAAGTGATGAGAATCCCTCCGGATTTCGTGCACGGAAACAACAATCCTGATCTCAAATCAAAAGATATCACGAAAAAATTCAAAAACAGAGACGTATATGATGCAAGTTGCCACGTCTTTTCTATCAAGGGCAAGAGCGGCCTCAATCAAGAAAAGGAAAAAGTTTTTCCACAGAGCCTGGAGGCACCAGGAAGGGAATCCATAGGCTAGAATTTCAAAAAAGGGGGCTTCCGCAGCCAACATAAGGCAGAGAAAAGACCAGACAGGTTCGCTCTTCTCACGAAAACTCCGAAGGAAATTCTGGCCTTGGAAAAAGGAAAATTTAAGACCCCACCTCCAATGACAACCCCGGTTGAAAAGCGAAACGCAAACAAGTTTTGTGAGTTTCACGGAGAAGTGGGGCACAATACAGATGAATGCAACCATTTAAGGAAACAAATTGAGGATATGCTCAAAGCCCGGAAAACTGTCGCATATAATCCGGGAGTTGAAGCAAAACAGCGGAAAAGAACAGCCAAAAAAGAAAGGTGAGACCTCCGGAAAAGAGAAGCCTCAGGCAATTTTAATGATCCAGTCACGGCAAAATGCAGTAAGACAGAAGATAACTCAAAAGTTTCTCACCCGACTCGAGACACAATCCCACCCCTGGGGAACGAAAAGGACATGAATGCCCCCAAATAATAGAAGGCAAAGGTTGAATGTTGGGGGGGGGCACCAAGTGCACCGCATGTGTATTGACGGAGGGTCATCATTCGAAATACTCTATGAGCACTGTAATTAATCGAACTAAAACCGCCCGGAAAAAAGAAAACCAAATATTCCCGGCAACAACTCGCTAGTAGGCATTCAGCGTGAAATAAAGTGGCCATTAGGACAAATATCACTTTTGTGAAAGTGGGGAAGATGAAACATTCAACGACCAACATGATTACATCATGTTGGGTGAGATCAACGTCTCCGTTTCATGGAATCATTGGTAAGACCAGGGTTGCGGAAAATAGAAGGCAGTACCACATCAACAACGCACGGAATGATAAAATTCCCGGTTATGAGAGGAATACTTACGCTAAGAAGCAGCAAAATCATTCCCATTGAATGTGCGATGGTCTCCGGACCAAAAGAGCAACCCCCTCCGATAAACAAAGTAAAAGAGGAAAGGATCAAAGTGGCAATAAATCCGGAACATTCAGAACAGACAGTAATGATTGGTTCTGACCTCACGGAGAAAACCAGAAGGAAACTGTGCGACCTACTTCAACAAAGTTTGGACATATTCGCCTGGACCCCAACGGATATGACGGGTGTTCCAAGGCAAATAGCGAAGCATAAGTTAAATGTAAGGAAGGGTTGTCCACCGGTTAGGCAGAAGAAAAGAGGCCAAGCCGCAGAAAGGAACATAGCAATAAATGACGAAGAAGGTAGTAAAAGGGATACGGTAGTTGGCATAGTCAAAGAATCGGGTGTACATTCCAACTTAAAACCAGTTGGCTTTCCAATGCATGGGGGTGGCATCATAGCTTAGGCAGTTGAGGATGTGACTGTCCTACGGGAACAAAATATTTATAGCACAATGGCATCAAGGTGTTCTTGGTGTAAGAACACATTTGAGAGATGTAATACTGCCCATAATAAAAAAGAAGCAAAGAGATTAACCTGATAAACCTAGTAACTCCCAAACCCTTCATGTTCAGTCGACCTGTGGAGAATGGAGTAGCTTAAAGGTATTGAATTAGGACCATATTTAATATTGCCCATTAAATCCACAAACTGAATCATATAATATAATAGATACCTCTATTCGGAGTAATATATTTTATTAAGAACTTATGAAGAATGACCATTTGTTCTTTCTCATCACTAAGTGATTGATCCTCCCATTGAACGCTAGCTGAGGTAGTTTTATGCTTTAAACAGAACGTGTCATCAGGGTTCCAATACTTTGTAAGTTGATTCAACGTTCCACATTTCAGTGTTATAATACTTTGTAAGTTGATTCAACGTTCCACATTTCAGCTACTAATAGACACTATCGAGACAGCAGAAAGGAGTTAAGGTATATAAACTTAAAATCTGCCATAAAAAGTAATAATAATTGATGACGTATAGTATAAGCACCAAGCTTACTAGGCTTAGTTCATATTATACGTATATGGGCCCAGGCCCAATACAACAAATAGCTGGACTGCTAAGCCTGACAAGGGCCATGCTCCGGATATTTCAAAGACGCACGTGAGTATCTTCTCAACCGCACCCGTGCGCCTCCGCGGAAGAACACTCACGTCCGCAAACACGATTATACGTGGACCCTTGCCTGACAAGGGACCCACTCTGGCCACCAACAAGTTACAAGCGAAATACTAGGAAACCCTAGTATTGGGCTTGCCTATAAATAGGGGTCATTTCACACCCCAAAAATGTACATTCTGTCCCATCATTAACACTTACACATACTCTGACATTCTCTGACAAACATGTGTACTTACTCTCACGCCGGAGCTTAATCGCGGGGTCCGCCCTGCGGTAAGGCTAACGGTTTATTCTCATTTGTGCAGATTATCTCTTCATTACTTGGATTAGTACAAGATCTACATCACAGCCCATCCGTTGGCCCAGCCCAATAGATGATCTGAACCCACATTCACCCCCTTACACAGTTTTTGTACTAACAAGTTGGCGCCATCCGTGGGACCGATATAACTGCGTTCCTTGAAAATACTCACCATGAGCAATCACGAACAACCTACCCCTAGCCATCCCAGGTCTGATGTGCGGAATACGATAGGGAAGGACAAGCAAACCCCCCAGGGCTCCGCGAGAACTACATCCGCTGTGGATCTCGAAGAGTTCTGCGAAAAGCACTATGAGAAACTACTACCAATCATGGCGGATAAGTATGAGTATGAGAAGAGAAAGAAGGAAAAGCTGGAGGAAGTAAAAGCAAGGCTCGACTTTGGCGATAACCGGAAGAAAAGCACTAGGGCACAAGAATCAGCATATTCTGAGTCCAGGACAATATCGCCAAGAAGACAGAGACGCTCTCGTAGCCCGCGCCACAATCCTAGCGTCTTCACTAGGTTGAGGCGCGAAAGGTCAAGATCGCCACGGCATGAATACAAGAGTAAGGAAAGAAGAGAGAGCACCGTGTTTAAGAGACTCGGGGGCAGAGGACGGAGTATATCCGCGCACTCCGATAGCCGTCAGGAAAGCTCAAGGTATACTGAAAATTACTCTGAAAGTGAAGACAGTGAAGGTGGACACTGGAAGTCTAAATCACGAAGGAAAAAGTTCAGTGTCGAAGATGATGATCTCTCCCAACCTTGGGTATGTGCCGAGACTGATCCGTTCACGTCTCGAATCCGTCACTTCGACTTCCCCTTCCAGAAAACACAAAGGGCCAAGTCATGTGAAAACTACAATCGAAAGTGAAGATCCGGAAGATCACCTGAAAAACTCCAGGCAGCACAAAAACGGAGAGGTGAGCATGCCAATATGGTGTCACATTTTTTAATTTCCACACTCACCGGAAACGCTCGAGTATGGTTTGACGATCTTCCCCCGGAATCAATAGATAGTTACAATGATCTAAGAGAAGCTTTCCTGAAAAACTACCTCCAACAGAAAAAGTGCATCAGAGACCCCATAGTGCTCCATAACATCAAACAAAGAGACGGAGAAACCACAGAAGACTTCATACAAAGGTATAAGTCGTGCAAAGAGGAAATGTTAAAGGAGCACCGAAGTGATGAGAATCCCTCCGGATTTCGTGCACGGAAACAACAATCCTGATCTCAAATCAAAAGATATCACGAAAAAATTCAAAAACAGAGACGTATATGATGCAAGTTGCCACGTCTTTTCTATCAAGGGCAAGAGCGGCCTCAATCAAGAAAAGGAAAAAGTTTTTCCACAGAGCCTGGAGGCACCAGGAAGGGAATCCATAGGCTAGAATTTCAAAAAAGGGGGCTTCCGCAGCCAACATAAGGCAGAGAAAAGACCAGACAGGTTCGCTCTTCTCACGAAAACTCCGAAGGAAATTCTGGCCTTGGAAAAAGGAAAATTTAAGACCCCACATCCAATGACAACCCTGGTTGAAAAGCGAAACGCAAACAAGTTTTGTGAGTTTCACGGAGAAGTGGGGCACAATACAGATGAATGCAACCATTTAAGGAAACAAATTGAGGATATGCTCAAAGCCGGGAAACTGTCGCAAATAATCCGGGAGTTGAAGCAAAACAGCGGAAAAGAACAGCCAAAAAAGAAAGGTGAGACCTCCGGAAAAGAGAAGCCTCAGGCAATTTTAATGATCCAGTCACGGCAAAATGCAGTAAGACAGAAGATAACTCAAAAGTTTCTCACCCGACTCGAGACACAATCCCACCCCTGGGGAACGAAAAGGACATGAATGCCCCCAAATAATAGAAGGCAAAGGTTGAATGTTGGGGGGGGGCACCAAGTGCACCGCATGTGTATTGACGGAGGGTCATCATTCGAAATACTCTATGAGCACTGTAATTAATCGAACTAAAACCGCCCGGAAAAAAGAAAACCAAATATTCCCGGCAACAACTCGCTAGTAGGCATTCAGCGTGAAATAAAGCATCACTACAAAAAAAAGGATAAGAAAACAAGAAAAACAGTAAAAATGTAAACAATAATCAAGGTGCATACGGAAAAGTAGAACCCACCCTCTCCGTCCTCATACTCAAAGCGGGGATAAGTATCTTTATTCAGAAGGTAATTACGGCTTATGCCAACCCAGCAAAGAAATTCTTCCGGGAACCTAAGGAACGGAGAGGCTTGAGCAATAAGAGTATTAATATGCTCCACATTATATTCAGAGGGGGCAGGAGCTCGATCCTTGACAATATTGGAACCCGAAAACCAATTAAACCGAGCATTGGCAGGAACCACAAACTCATCAACCCAGAAAAAATGATCATTCCAGTTCTTCACGGAATCCAAATTCTTGGAATAACAAGCACGGACGTTTGGGCGTTTAGTAAACCCAAACCACCCATTTTTGTAATTATGTGTATAAAAATAGCGGAACAAACTGACATCAGGTTCAATGTTGCAAACACGGCACAGGATTTCAAAATGAGAAACCTTGGCGGACCCAAACACGGATAATTGGGAAAATGGAATGCGGAAATGGGTGAGAACAGACACAAAGAAGGTGGAAAAAGGGATACGGTAGTTGGCGTAATCAAAGAAACGGGTGTACATTCCAACTTTACCAGTCGGTCTCTCATGCATGGTAGCATCGGAACTGGGCAGTTGAGGATGAACCTCCTCGGGGACAAAATATTTAGCACAAATGGCATCAAGATGTTCTTGTGTAAGAACACATTTGAGAGATGTAATACTACCCATAATAAAAAAGAAACAAAGAGATTAACCTGAATCAAGAAGAAAGACTAGAATAAGGGGGGCTGTGCAACTAGAAAACCTTGAAATTTATCAACAATGGTGGAAGAGTGAAAGCGATAAAAAAAGAAACAGTAAGGCACGAATCGACTATTTATACCCATGGTATATTTAAGTTAAATAAAGGTAGGATGACGACACGTGCCAAAACACTTCCCAATCAACGGTGCAAAAATATAGTAAAAAGATGATGATAACAGCTGGATATGGGGCCCAGACGGTCAAATCATGCAGAAGATAAAAGGACATGAAGAGTCCACGTAACCAACGACAAACTGCCAAAACGGTACAAAGGCCGCGGAGTAAGGCAGGAGTAAACGAAAATTTGATCGCGGAACTTTAAGTCTAGTAACGCTCACCGCACGCTATAATTGTACCGCGTACAGTAAGCAAACTAGACTGGGGGGACTTGATAACGTATAGTATGAGCACCAAGCTTACTGGGCTTAGTTCATAATATACGTATATGGGCCCAGGCCCAATACAACAAATAGCTGGACTGCTAAGCCTGACAAGGGCCATGCTCCGGATATTTCAAAGACGCACGCGAGTATCCTCTCAACCGCACCCCGTGCTCCTCCGCGGACAAACACCGGCCGCGGAAGAACACTCGCGTCCGCAAACACGATTATACGTGGACCCTTGCCCGACAAGGGACCCACTCCGACCACTACTAAAGTAACCGAAATACTAGGAAACCCTAGTACTAGACACCTATAAATAGGAGTCACAGTACATCCCAAAAGGTACACAATTATTCTTATTCTATCTGACACATACTCTGACAATGAATACTTACTCTCACGCCGGAGTCTAATCGTGGGGTCCGTCCCCACGGTAAGGCTAACGGTTTACTTTTAATTGTGCAGAAAATCATCACTTCTCTTGCTCTAGTACAAGATCAAGCATTCAAGTCATTTGGAGGCCCGACCCGACAAAGGACTTTGACACTACTAAACCCGACACGAATTTTGTACTAACAATGATGTTAATGACTTAACAAGAGACTTAAAAACAAACAGGGATGATATAGATGACTTAAAAATTAAACCAACATGGATTTTGTTAAAAGTCTTAAAAAGTACCACCGAATGTCCTAGCTTGTAATTAGAGTGTAATACCCTTCCCATAGGGACTAGCGACTTCAACTAAAACACTATGATGCTACACATTAGCCGGTCACCACTTTGGAGTTATAAGAAGCTCAAGCTTATTATCTAATACCAATGTGGGACAAATTGTCACATACAATCTTGTAACAAAACCAACTGGGCTAGCTCAGTTGGCCACCAAGGGTGTCCTTGGAGAGGTTGTTACCACATGCGAGAGGTCTCAGGTTCGAGTCTCTCCGTGGGGGTTTTCTTTCAAGGTGGGAATCTGTGGGGTTCTGCCTCATAGATGCGTCGATTCGAGGCTGGCAGGGACTACCTTCTGGGTAAGTATTGTGGAATCGAATAACTAACTTAGTAACTGTACTAACTCGCCGTTAAAAAAAAATCTTGTAACAAATAATACATTTTTGATACAAGATCTTATCTTCCAAACCGATGATTAACACATATGGATAGAGTATAAACAGACTTAAATGAAGCAAACTTAAAAGTGATAAATAAATCTTCGATGAAAAATATGAAGCATAAAAACAAGATGGTTGGTCGAGGTATATAAAAGACCTCATGATAGTCTGGTAAAAAGACATTAGACATAAAGGTTCCAAAAAACCTCAGATAACTAATGAGATCTCAATAAATTCTATCATGTCTAAAATCATATATAATCGAAACAAAACGACGTCGATAATATGTTTATAGCTCATTAAAATTATTGGCCAACATGAAAAGCACAATCTCTTGCAAATACGAGAAGTATTAGAACAAGATGTCCATACACATGATGTGTAAATGCTATTCGATATGCATCGGTTTTTGTGCGACACTGAAATAAGAGCTCTAAAGTTACGTGCTTTAATAAATGAATTGTGAAATAAATAAATTCACAGAAGCATGAAATTGATTATTAAATGGCATATTGTCTCAAGGTAGATGCAAATATCTTATTGATATTTTATAATAAAAGCAATCTAGAAAGTATTTAATTCGTCCTAAATAAGTTTCATTAAAGCTCTAATATTTCATGAAGGATTTATAAGGAGCTTAAATTTCTTCTCTCAAAACAATGTGGGACGAATTACACGTTACATATAATTTTGTAACAAATGAAATTTAATGTTAACTAACTGTCTCACAATATATTGATCAACAAAAATCTATTTTATATGTCTTAAGCAAGACTTAAAACCCATCATCATTTGGTTTATTAGCATTCTCACACGACAGGAGATGTGATCGGGACACAAGCCAATTGGTAATATTTACATCTTTAATGCAAGATCACAAACAATATCGAGATTAATGGCATGTACATACGGAGGGAGTTTGAACCAAGTTTATTGAAGCCAACTTGAAAAGTGATATTTAAATCTGTAGTGAATAGAAATCACATCCATGAGTTAACAGGTAAGATGACATATATTTGACCTCATCCTTAATTAAGTTAACAACTTAACAAGTGCTACCGAATGTGCCATATATCTTCAAAGATGCCTCACTACCAACTTGTTACTTGAGACTTGGCCAATACTTTCGAGTTTCCACAACTATATCAGTGGCTTTATGAACAATCTTTTCAATGACATGGATTTTCAGTATGTATCAATTATCTTTAGATGATTAGATGAAGGGTTTTGCCAACTACTTTTGATGTTTATAACCTGTCTAGACTCTAGAAGTCTATAATATGTGAACTCCTAGTTTATTTAAAATGATTGAATCTCGTAGGGTACCACAATTGGTACCCCTAAGATAAAATACTGTCAATACCCTCTTACTTTTTTTTCCTCGTTTTTCTCATTTTTTGCCTTTTAATGATGCAAATACCTCATATGCCACCATCTAGCTCGTCATTTACCTTCTTACATGTTTTCTCGCTTTTTATTCCCTACAATTTTCTTATCAAACTTTATAACGTTACCCCCCACATGATACACTTCAAAACAACTTTACCATATTCGTACATTTTTGTTTTTTTTCCTTTGTTGTCAAAAAGTATTTCAACCGTGCTTTTTATTATTTTTCTAGTCAAATCCTACTAACATATTGTGATGTCGTTTTGTTATTGGGCTGTTTTGTCTGGCCCACTCCTTTGGCCCGTTTAGCTGTTAGTTACTCTTAAAAAATACTGATTTACCTGTTTTCGGACTCGATATTGTGAGCCAACTAATCCCAGCGAAACTACCTTTTTAGGTAGCCCGAAGTCGGCTCAAATGAACCTCCGAGGCCACAAGGGGATTAATTTTCTCCTCGTTATATTCGAACCATTGACTTTCACTTTAGAAAACATGTCAATGAAATAAATACTTTTTCAAAAATTAAATTGTTAGAATTTTAGTGTGTATTAAACCAAAAGAAAAGAAAATGTAATTTCTTCCAAACCCATCAATGAATAGCTAAAAAACCTTTTTTCTTTATTTACGATAATTTATGTGCTTCAGTGTTTTTCTATTTGGTTGTACGACATGATTTTATGCCGACAATGAAAAATCCACTAAAAAGTCTTCGGGTAAATTTATGATGTGATTAAATAATGTTAAATCTTTGTTGGAAGTAAGAATTGTTTGCGTTTGTTGTATTTTAAAATATAAAGTCTAGGAGTATAAAGTTTAAGGGGTTATTTGTTTATTTTTTAAAGTTATAATATAATTTTGTAAATTTATAAATTTACACTTAACTCCATATAATTTATTATTTTTTTTAATTTTGATTAAATTGATTCAATTTTGACTTTTTATTAACCAATCAGATCGCACGATTTTGCCCACGTGGCAAAATCAAGCGTTCTGATTAGTCCAATTTTTAATTCATAAAATTCAATTTGATAGAAAAGTCCGAAAAGATGTAATTCTTTTATTATATAAAAGATTTTATATTTTTTTTTATTTTTTACATTTTTAGTGGGTTTATTTTATGTTGATTTATACTTTTTACAACTTTAACATTAATTAAATATAAACTTGATAAGTTAAAACTATATACTTTCGGAGAGTGTGTTGTCTCTTTACATGCGAGAATGATGATGTTAATATGGTGTTGCGGGAAAGCTACGGGAAACCCAAACGAACACATACAACGAACACATACATTTAAAGTGTTGTGAAACGAAATTACTAAGCGGGTAGGAAATTGCGTAAAGAGTTGAGTTAGTAAATTTTCTATTACCGCCGCTATGCGCGGGTAACCAACTAGTTTATTTAAAATGACTGAATCTCGTAGGGTACCACAATTGGTAACCCTAAGATAAAATACTGTCAATACCCTGTTACTTTTTTTTCCTCGTTTTTCTCATTTTTCTCATTTTTTGCCTTTTAATGATGCAAATACCTCATGCCACCATCTAGCTCGTCATTTACCTTCTTACATGTTTTCTCGCTTTTTATTCCCTACATTTTTCTTATCAAACTTCATAACGTTACCCCCCACATGATACACTTCAAAACAACTTTACCATATTCGTACATTTTTGTTTTTTTTCAGTTTTTTTTCCTTTGTTGCCAAAAAGTATTTCAACCGTGCTTTTTATTATTTTTCTAGTCAAATCCTACTAACATATTGTGATGTCGTTTTGTTATTGGGCTGTTTTGTCTGGCCCACTCCTTTGGCCCGTTTAGCTGTTAGTTACTCTTAAAAAATACTGAACTTAGTATGTACAAAAAACAAATAACTAAAATACATTTTAGGCTGTTGGGCTCTCACTCATATCCACTTATCTAAGTCCAACGAAACACACAAGCCCAATGCTACCACATTTAAGCTAAAAAAACGAACAATACAATCTGTTTTAGAAAAGTAAACCAATACAACCTGTTTCAAAAAAAACATAAGCTCATCAAATAAAAAAAAACTTGGAACAAAAAAATCACTTCGCAAACACAATGCGCTAACAAATTAGCCCCGCCGCAACGCGCGGATAAATTTTTTACTCGTTACACATATATGGGCTTGTTTATAAGATGTTGAGTCAGCTTTATGTGCGGACTTGGAGGTATGTTTTGTATGAAATATTTGAATTGCGTTACGGTTTTTTGATGTCTGCTCATTTACTTACGTGTTATGACTTTTTTTTAATAATTTACAAAGGTAAAATAAATAGAATAAAGATAAATATATGTAAAAAAAATAGGGGTGTTCATTGGACTACTTAAGAGAATAAGAGCATAAGCTTGTCTTAGGATTTTTTAATAAGAAAAGAACATGGTGATGGACTACTTATACGATTTTTAGGTTGTCCTTTTGTAGAATGCTTATGTTATAAAAAGATGTGAATTTTACATGTAAAGATCATTGTTCAAAATAACCGTGTCTAGCAACTTCAACAAAAACCTCACTATGTATATAAGCCTCGTCATTATACTGCAAAAAAAATCACATCCTCAAGTTAACCTTTATAAATGATTGTCATCTTTGTGATTGTAATTCTGATACAACACAACCATTCACAATGGTATTTTAGTTTGTAACACCCATCCCATACACAAGGATGTTGGATGTTTAAAAACTCACTTTCATTTTAGTTTTTAACGCCCATCCCAGGGATGTCAAAACCATCAATCTTTGAGTTGCAGTTTGTAACTGCCCATCCCAAAGTTGGGACAATGCAATTTCAACTAAAACCCAATGATCCTAGACATCAGCTAGCGACTACTTTGGACTTAATTATAAGAAGCTCAAGTTTCTTATCTCACACCAATGCAGGTCGGGCTGTCACATACTATTTTGCAACAAATGATACATCTTTCATGCAAGACCGTATATTCCAAACTAATGTTGATATACATACGGATAATGTATGAAGAAAGTGCTTCATTTTAATGTATTATATGAGATTTGGCTAATAGTTTCAAGTTTCCACTATATCTTTATAAACGATCTTTTCAATGTCATGGATTTTCGATATTCGTCGTTTAAATCTAGCTAGACGATTAGATGTGGGGTTTCAATTCCCATAGCAAAGACTAGCGACTCCAACTTGAACAACATGTTCTAGTTTTATAAGTACGACTTACAAACAAACATGACTTAAGGAGAGACTTACAAACAAACAGGGATTGTTAAAAGACTTAAAAAGTACCAGAAAATGTTTCAGTTTGTATCACAATGTAATACCCTTCCCATAGGGAGAAACTAGCGACTTCAACTAAAACACCATCATGACACACATTAGCCGGTCACAACTACTTATAAGAAGCGCAAGCTTATTATCTAATACCAATGTGGGACAAATTATCAGATACTATCTTGTAACAACTACTACATTATGGATGCAAGATCGTAACTTCTGTAGTAAACGATTGCCATATTTGTGAATGTGATTTTGATACAACATAACCATGTTGAAATAGCTAGTTCCTTCTTTGGAATATGCGTTCAAAAACCACTTACGTGGTGTTTGTAACACCGTAATCATCCCAAAAAAGGGAGACTAGATAGCATTAAAAACCCGCATGTATGGAATTTCAGTTTGTAACACCGTAATCATCCCAAAGCTGGGACTAGCAATTCCGACTAAAAAAATGTTAAAGGCATTACTCGGACAAAGCATTAAAAACTTGTTGGGGGCAGTTGCATAGTTTTGAACGCACATTCCAAAGAAGAAACTAGCTATTTCAACTATGAACCATCCAACAATTCGATGGTTACCCGGTTATCTGGACTTATAAGGGGCTTAAGTTTCTTATCTCACATCAATGTAGGACGAATTATACGTTACATATAATCTTGTAACAAACGATACATCTAAAAAAAATATTAACAAACTATCTCACAATATATTCATCACAAATTTATCTCACATAGGGATGCATACAAGTCAAGCTTTTATCAAGCAACTCGAGCTCGAGCTTGAGCTTGACTCGTTCGAGTCGAGCTTTTATCGAGCTCAAGTTCGACCCCGAACCCAATAAACAAACTCGAAACACATAACGAGCCGAGCTCGAGCTTTTATTGAGCTTTCCGAGCCTTCAAAAACATATTATTTTTATTATACATATTAATATGAACAAATCTAAGGATAACGCGAATGTTAGTATAATAATTAAATATTTGTAAAATGACAATATAAACAATGTTTTGTAAAAGTCGTTTGCTCTTTAGTTCTATGTTATCGAAATGATGTAATTGGTATCCAAATATGCAGGTACAAGTTGGATACCAGGTTAACCAGTTGGGTCATACACAAGCACAGTCAAATGGTCAACAAAATCAAGTAAACCAAACATGAATACCTGATCATCAAGGTGCGTTTGAGGTTTTGGAATTTAGTTAGGTCGTCGTAAATTACTTATGTACCATAAATGTGGATGGCAGTTATAAATAATTACTTCCACTACCATTTGCTAGAAACTAAGTATAGTAGTCTTGATACATTTTGGTTATTGATCTCATTATCATCGTTGTAATCGGATGCTGAATCTTCTCATGATATAAGTCATTTTATTGGAGTTTGATAATGATTTTAGTGGTGGAGGCGGTGCTTGGTAGTGATGGTAGTGGGGAGGCTTGGTGGTGGTGATGATGATCGGTGGTGGTAGGCTGGTGGACTTAAATGCAAAAATTAACGGATGATCGTTAAATATTTAACGAAAATTCCCAAATTGACAAAAAAAATAAGTTGAACGCCTTTTTATGCAAAGAAAAAAGTGTGATACCTTTATTGAAAATGACCCATAAGTTGATACCTTTTTATGTCATTTTGCCAAAAAAAAAAGATTAAAGTTTCATTAGGGACCATTTGTATACCTAAGACATAGTTCAGGGGAGTAAACAGTAAATATGCATTTCAGTAAAAACCAGATGGTGAACCTGACGGCTAGGTGTTGAAGGTGATCGATCAAGTGGCTTCTCAAACTTTCATCATTTTTTATTTAATACTTACCAGGTTCTTACTACTATTTATTCATTTAATCATTTTAATTGTTTTACTTTAAATATTTAATTACTCGTATTATTGTTAACTTATAGTGTAAACCCTAATTGTTATTAGGACACCCTTTTAAGTTTTGTTTTATACCCATAAGTTGGGAAATAGAATAATTTTCATGGGTTTTAAGTTTAGTGCATTAGTAATGAGAAATGTGAGTTTTTTTTTTTTTTTGTATTGAGCACCAAGTGTTTGATAAAATGCCTCACTTAGTTTTATGTGCAAAATATGCTAAGAGGGTGTTTGGGATTTCTTATTAGAACTGTTTATCTGCTTTTTGTGTATTGGTATATAAGTTAAGTTGTTTTCAGCGTGCTTTATCCGAGGGTGAAAAAACCAGTGCTGAATTAGTCCATTTTGTTCTAGTGTGTAACTGAGGGGGTGTTTATTTTTGGGCTTACGAGTGTTCGGCTTATCTTTTATAAGCCCATTTTTACTGGCTTATTTTCCAGCTGGGTGTGTTTTTTTCCGCTTATATAGCCGGCTTATGGCTTATTTGTTTTTGGGCTTATGTTTCGTAAGCCTTTTTGTGGCTCATTTTGAAACTTTTCGGCTTATATAAGCTTATTATAACATAAGAAACTTATATAAGCCGAAAAGATTCAAAATAAGCCACAAAAAGTGAGCGTACGAAACATAAGCCCAAAATCAAATCAGCCATAAGCCGGAAATAATGGAGTTACGATGAATAAGCCGGCCCAAGTAAGCTCGCAAGGCCAAAAACAAGCTAAAAGAAACACCCCCTGATTTTGAATATTTTACCTCATAAATCCCTGAATAATCAGAGTTGGCAGGCACTCAAATACTGCTTCTTTGATTATTACACATTGTTACAACTGATTAGCTGCTTCTGCTTATTTCAAAAAGCATAAGCAGTTTTACTAAGCAATCTTATACACGGCATAACTCATTAGAAAGTTAGAATTTGAAGTTTAATTGCTTTGCTGTGTGAGTGTTTGCATATAGTTCTAATGTTTTCTTTTAATTGAAGGGAAACTAATATGAAGAAAGGAATTCATCCTCAGATGCAATGGATCTCATACGTGACCCAAAGTGGCCGACTGATGCAAGTTATGATGACCAAAATACACCAAGCTGGTAAAGTTTATCACTTCAGAGCAAGACGCCAGATGGCTGAAAGTGTTGGTCAGGTTGCTAAATTCAAGCGTCGTTATGGACAAGTGGAAGAGGAGAAAGAAGACGAAACTAAGTGAATTAGTTGGTTCCCTTTTGTTCTTATATTATGATCTCCCCTTAAACTGATATTTTGTTACATTTGCTAGTATTTCCTGCCCAATTGATACGAGATATTAATTTTGAAATTGTCATAAGGATAATGTTATCTAATGTTGGGATTTATTCTGTTCAAGTGCTTGGTATTTGAGCGAGAGCATTAATTGCCTTTGATGACATTTTAGCATGATTTAGTCTATATCCCTCATAGTATGCGTCCATTAGTCATAGGAGCTAGTGTTTGGACGTGCTTATGCTATTTGAAGTTGTAATAATTAGTTATTCAGATGTTTGAGTGTCTGAGAAATTCTGGTTTTAGGTTTTTATGATTTCTGAACTTGAAGTTAGCAGCCTCTCAGGTTTGGTTTTAAGTGAAAGGTATTCTTAATGCTAGACTGCTAGTGTTGTTCAAGATACTGTAGAATGACCCTGAATATGCGAGAATCAGAGTCAATTAGTTGCAGCTAGTCCTAACTGATTTTCCCAAACTGACTATTTGACCCGTGAAGAGTTAGATAACCAGAATCAGTTTCACTATACCCCAAGACTTAGGTATAGATTATTCGCGACCTGAGTTAAGACTGATGCATGAAGACTTAAGACTGCTAAAGGGATGAAGACGTATGAAGTGATAAGTATTAACTTATTCAGTGTACATTCTATTTAGCAGTGTTGTAAATATCGCTCGGCGGTCGACCCCCTTTAAGCGATATATCGGTCTTGGTGGCGATATATCGGTTTCTTGGCGGAGACCCTAAATTATAAAGGAATTCTGTAAAATATATATATATTTAATAAGTTTTTTAATATTCTTATTATTTTTAACTATATATCTTATGTATATGTTGTAAAATATACATTATGTGTAGTTTTAATTCAGTTTTGTATACTTTTATTAAATTACGATCAAGAAAATCAGAATACCAAAAAAAAAACCTAAAAATCGGCCGATTTTGACCAATTTTTGACGGATTTTGACCAAAACCGATTTTTTACCGATAAGTGAAAAAACGTATCGGTTGACCACCGATAAGCGATATATCAGTGATATATCGGCCGCCAAGGCCGATATTTACAACACTGCTATTTAGTTAGAAAGATATGCATATAAGATTAGAATTATAGAAGATCTGTAGTTATCTTGTAAAAGACTCCTTGGTGTATAAAAGGAGATCTTAGGTTATGGTATTGTATGCACAATAGTAATAGCTTCAAGGTTGTAAACCCTAGTACTACACAAAGTACTCGTATTATTCATAATAATAATATTGGAGCTTTTCAGTTATATCATTATTCTTAAATTTTAATGTTTCATTAATATTCTTCTAAGTATTAAAGAGTAGATTCCGCATACTCTTTAGTATTCATAAAGTTTCTACCATAGTTATTTTGGATTTATCCAAAGTAACTTAATCTTTACAAGCTAAAGAATAGATCTTAGATTAGGATTAATAAGTGGTATCAGAGCTTGTGTTCTGAAACTTTGATCTAGAAGAAACTAACAAGAAGAACTCTCTACTCATAAGGAAGAGATGGATCTTGAAACTGCACAACTCACTACTACTGCAAAATTGCCTACTCT